>JAGVSP010000265.1:0-53545 GCA_022494985.1 Micrasema minimum | reverse complement strand
CAAAAAAAAATTTTTTTTTTTTTTTAAAAACCACCCCCACGGGCCAGGGGCCCAAATTTACAGAGGGGAACAACGCACAAACACCCGGGCTTGAGAATAATCATTTTTATTTTTGTGTTTTTTAAACCGGGAATCGAACCCCGGGAACCTCCGATCGTGAGTCCAGCGTCTTAGCCTTTACGCTACGGACCGCCAATTAATCAATTAATCAGGGCAAATTGATGAAAAAAATAAAGGGTAAGAAAAAAAAATTTAAGTGCAATGTAAAAAAATATATTAGCCTATGTAAAAAATTATAATATTTAACTAAATAAATATTTAAAATATTTTTTTTTTAAAACGTGCCTACCTGACACAATCGCGTACAATAAAAATGAAATTTGTTCTTTAAATTTTTAAAAAGTAGAGAATAATGCGAAATAAGGGGGAATTAAAGGAAAATTGTTGTGTTTATTTAAAGTTCTTTTACAAAAGGATGTACACAAAATGTACAAATCGCACACCGTAACTTGGGCGTTTTAAAAACGTTCCCTGAGCTAGTTTGAATGCAAATGAGAAGAAACCCTTTTGTAGAAAGAAATTAAGGGCTGTCAATTAGCAATGGTAAACGCAAGGAATGATAGTGTTGCAGCAGATTTTATAAAGTCGGGGGGTAAAATAATTCCACATGGTACATAAACTTTTAAAATTGGTTAAGGGGCCCACACTCCCTTTTTTGGGAGGAGAGCTGTGGTTACCCTTTTATACAAGGGAAAGGGTTCAAAGGTTGAGTGGGGGAATTTACAGGCATCAGCCTTTTAAGCGCTGGGGTAAAATATTGGAAGAATACTAGGGAGAAAGAAATGGCTAAGGAAAAAATAGGGGATGTTCAGATGGATTTATGAAGGGCAGAGGAGTATGGATCAATATTTGCGTTACGAAATTTTCGGAGAAGTTTTTGGCAAAAAACCGGGGAAGCTTTTTGCGCTTTTTTTTGCCCTCAAAAAAGCTTTGTCGGTTTTGAAGGAAAAAGCTAGGGATGGTCTTATCGAGTTGGGGAAGAAAACCCTTGCCGCGCTTTTGTTTCCTTTGTACAAAGCAGTGTACGTGTGAAAGGGTAAATGGGTCTTTCCCGTCGGGTTTTGACATCCCAAAAGGAGTCAAACAGGGTTTTGATGTACCATGGTTGTTTAACATATAATGGGAAATTTATGAAAAGTTTAAAAAAATGGGTGGGAGCGAGAAAGAGTTATGATTTTTAGTTGCCTTTTGTACCCGATGAGCTGCTTCTTGTGATAGCGAAGAAGAATTGAGTCCTTGGTTACAAAGGGTTTTCGATTGTAAAGGGGAATGATCTATTAATGAATGTGGGAAAAATCAAATGTATGTTTTTGAAAAAAAATAAAATATGAAAGTTAAATTGTAGTAAATGGCGATAGCTTTAACAGGGGAAAAATTTGTATATCTAACTGTTCACAAGTGATGGAATATGGGCAAAGGGCATTGAAAGGGGTTAGTCCGGAACAGAATTAATGGTGCTTAAAGCGGATACAAAAATGTTACAAAAGAGGCAAAATTTGGGATGATAAAAGGGGTTCTGGTCCAAACCCTTTTGTATGGAAACGAAACATGGGGTTGAAAAATAAGGGGAAAGTAAATGAATCATTGAAATGCATCTCTCAGGCAATGTTGGTAAAACTAGTAATTTTGGGCATAATTTGAAATTAGAGGAAATCAAGGGTGGAAAAAGCATTTCGCAAAATTAAGAAAGGCTTTTTCGTTGGTTCGGTCAGTAGACGAATTCATCACAGTAACCCCCCCCAATGCACAGTTTACAACCGCGCGTGAAGCGGTACCCCCGCAAGGGCTGGGCCCTCCTTGAAAAGAACGGCCCAAAAAAAATAAAACAATGTGCCCGGGTGTAAAGCGAGGGAAGGGCCCAGAAGCATGGGAATCAATAAAACAAGGCTTAAAGGGGGCATGAAGAAGTCGGAAAAATCAAATGCGTGCATAGAAGATGTATGAATGTGGAGAAAAAAGGAAGGGGCCAGGACAGAGGGGTGTGGTTCTATCCTCCTTGCCCACCCCCCTTCGGAAAAGGCTGATGGTTTGTTGTTGTTAGTTAAAGGATTGATTTAAGTGCAAAAAATGTACACGGGAAAGGGTAAGTTTTTAAACATTAGATCATTTTCCCGGCTTGTGGTTGTACTTTTACTATAAACTTATCCCAAAGGCTGGGGCAATCTGAAATAACTAAATCACTACTTTAGAAAAAAAAAAAATTTTCCTGATAAAATTTAAAAAACAAAAATATTAAAATTGTCGAATGAAGAATTCAAAAAATTGGACAAAATTTGATTTGGGCAATTGATTTAAGACTTTATGAATACATTAATTGTTTTTGTAAATTAATTATATTTTTTGCACTTGGGAAATTTTCCCTTCTCTGTTTTTAAAATATCACTTTTATTTTTGTTTTATTTTAATTTCTTTTTTTTTTTTTATTGTTTTTTTTTTTAAATTTTAAATCTTTTTGATTTTTAAATTTTTTCTGAAATTTATTTCCCCAAACTGCCCCCAAGCTAATAAATTTCCGCCCGTTCTTGTCATCCACTTGAAAACTACCTTTAAAAAATTGGTAAAACACTAAGGAAACAGTACTAGTTTCAAAAGTATTGGCTTTTTTACCCAAAATTTGACTTAAGATTTTTTTAAAAGTTCCTCCATTCAAAGCACACTTTTTGTATTTTTCCTCAATATGAAAATTCCTAATAAATTTGCTGGGAATTTTTTATTAAAAATAAAACAAAACTTGAATGAGGTGTTTTCCCCCCTTGAAATACAGAATAATATGAGCTGCGCTTAAAACCCACAGTCCCAAACTAATCCCCTTGTTCATTTCACTTCATTTAAAAAAATATATTAACATAGAAAAAATGGAAACATATTTTCTCTATCAAAATTTTACTACTAATTTATTTTTTACCAAACCAACTGAATACGCTTGGGGGTTCAATAACAAGGGGAAACAATGGGGAATGAACCCCAAAAACCCTTCCCAATTGTCCACATCTTACCCCCCCAAATTGGGGGCCCTTTGATATAAACCTAATAAATTCCCCATTAAGATTTTAAAACTGCAAAAACAAGATACCCAACAAAAGAAAAACAAAAAACCTTTAAACTTCGCGATATATTTGCAAATGGTATAAAGATTAAGTTTTATACATTTATCGTATCTCGCTCTGTTGCACATTCGGTTGGGTTACTTTGTCTAGTAAAATTTGTATACTGTATACATTTTTGCCGTAATGTGTTGCTTCCGCGTAGTGATGTCGCTTCGTTCATTGGATATCGCACCCGCGACGGTTTAACGGCAGCACGAGATTTTCCCGGAGCACTTTCCCCATTTTCCGAATTCCACACCTTGGTGTTATCCGCGATTGTTTGTTATTATCGTGGACTGACCGCCCGTGTTGCGGTGTTATCTCCCACCGATACGCTGATAGACAACAAAATTCTGTTTTTTATTAGAAAAGGTTTCCCAAGGATTTAGTTTTTCTTTGTTGGGTATCTTTCTATTGCAGATTAAATTTTAAATGGGAATCTATTAGAATTATCGAAGCCCCCCATTGGGAAAGATGCTGGACAAATTTGGGAAAGGGTTTCTGGGTTCATTCCCCAGTGTTTCCCTTGTTATTGAACCTCCAAGCGTATTCAGTTGGTTTGGTAAAAAATAAATTAGTAGTAAAATCTTGATAGAGACAAATATGATTTCCATTTTTTCTATGTATAATATATTGTTTAACTGAAGTGAATATAGAACATACGGGATTGGGTTTTACAGAGCTGTCGGTATTTATGCAGCAGCTCATATTATTCTGTATATTTCCAAAAGTGGAAAACACCTCATTCAAGTCTATGTTTTTTATTTTTAATAAAAAACTTCACAGCGAATTATAGGAATGTTCTATTGAGGAAAAATACAAAAAGTGTGCTTATGCATATGGAGAGAACTCTTAGAAAAATTTTAAGCTTTTAAATTTGGGTATAAAAGCCAATACATTGCAAAACAATAGTACATGTTTCCCTTAGCTGTTTTATCACAATTATTTAAATGGTAGCCTTTCAAGTGAGGATGCACAAGAACTGGCGGCCAATTATTAAGCTTGGGCAGTTTGTGGAATCAATTTGCAGAAAAGAATTCAAATCAACAGATTTAAAATTTAAAAAATAAATAACAATAAAAAAGAAAAAAAATTAAAATAAAACAGAAATAAAAATGCATATTTTAAAACAGAGCAAGGAAATTCCCAAGTGCAAAAATATAATTAAGTTACTAAACAATCTTATATGTATTCATCAAGTCTTAACAAACAATGATGTCCAAATCAACATTTTGTCCCAAGTTTTTGTAATCCTCTTCATTCGACATATTTTAATATTTTGTATTTAAATTTATCAGGAAAAATATGTTTTTTCTAAAATAGTAGACTTTAGTATATTTCAGATTGTCTTAGCCATTGGCTGATAAGTTTATAGTACATAGTACTAACCACAAGCCTGGTAACTGATGAACAGTAATGATATAACTCTTCCTTCCGTGTGGACATATTTATGTCACTATAACATCACATCCTTATGGAAGAAATTAAATAAACATCACAATTTTACATTTAATTCCTATTTCCGCGTTAAATTCCTACTTTAAAATTTTAAATGATACGTAATTGCAATTTTTATTTGTACGGGATGTGTCAGGTAGACACGCTTTAAAAAAATAATTATAAATTTATTTAGTATAAGTATATTAATTTTTACATAGACTAATTCTTATTTTACATTGCACTTAATTTTTATTCTTACTATTCATTATTATTCATTCAATTTAGCCCTGGATTAATGATATAATGGCGGCCTCCGTAGCGTAATGGCTAAGACGCTGACTCACGATAGGAGGGTTCCGGGTTCGATTCCGGTGAAACACAAAATCAAAAGTGATTTTTCTCAAACTGGGTGTTTGTACCCTTGTTTCCCCTCTGTAATTTGGCCTCTGCCCTGTTGAGTGTTAAAAAAAAAATAAAAAAATAAAATTATATCTACACTAATATTTCCAAAAATATATTTTTACACTTCCTTAAATATCTTAAATTTGTTCATTTTTTTATTTGTCTTGCATCTCCTATACATTTGATGCCCTAACATGAGACGATTCTGTGAATAGTTTTTCTTTCTTTTAATCTTATATTTTTTGAACCTCTTGCTTTATGAAAAAGTCATGTTTTTTTATTTGTTTTGCAAATATCTTGGGAAATTAAACCGTTAATGATTATGCCCCGTAACGGAGTGCACGCCTGGCAGACAAGTGAAATTTCCCAAGGCAATAAATCTCAAGATCATTGGCTTTAGATTGGGGTTTTATCTTGTCCCTGAAATGGGTTTCCCAAAAAAATCTATTAAAAAACGGTTGTTTTTCAAATATTTTTTTACTTACATGCCCGGTGAAATTAGCTATTCATAAAGAGTTGAAAAAACGCCTTTGACGTACCTGAAACAAGCAAAAAATTAAATTAACGACGACATTTTAAATAATATATGAATACTTAATGTGAATACCTACCTGCTAAATATTTCTGAGTTTCATTAATATTTATGTAATAAATTATTTATATATATATACTGCACATGGTGTATCAATGCATTTCCCTATGCACCATTAGGTGAGGATTAGTGAAAGTAGTAGTTGTAGTAGTATCATTAGAATTATTACGGATAAATGATAACAGCGCCGACGATTTCGTATTGAATATAACCTCAAGGCACAAAAAGTAGGAGCTGGAGTCAGGTGTGGGGGGAAATTCGGGTACAGTCATCACCGTGAGTCACTCCGCACTCCGCACTGTACACTATAGAGGGCTTAATCACCCCTCAGTATTGTAGACTTCTGCACTGCCACCCGCAACCCGTAACCCGCACCCGGGGGCGTCGTATTATTATTATTTTATACCTAATACAAAATGACGCTATCACAATAAAAATGCATAATAAAATCAACGGTTTGAGTCTGTTGAAAATGCTACAGCTTTAGAGGTTTACAAAAATCTATGTAGGTATAGTTATTATAGTTTAGTAAAGTTCACGAAGAGTGTTTCTCTGAAAAATGGCAAAGTAATTTTAATGCAGTTTGAGCTGCCTTTTTACGCCTGCAGGATCCCGCCGTCCTGGCAGACCGTCGATGACCATCTTCCGGATGTGCTCGGAAGAGCTGATGGCTGCGGGCCTGACGTGGGAGGAGGCGAGAGAGTGATGTCCACATGCTCCACATAGGAGCGAACGTGGTGAAAGAAGAAGAAAGATATAATATTTGGAATCGCTTTGTGATCTCGCAGTGAGAAAGTTACGCCCCTGTTAGATAGGTAGGTACCTACCGATCTAGTACCTAGTCTAGTATACCTACACTAGTACACTACCAGACCACGCCACGCTACAGTCAGCCGTGGGCGGGCAGATAAAATATAGCACACCCGAACTCACTCATTTAGGGTGTTCCGGTACGCTCAGCACGCAGACTTTAAACCCTATCGTTTCGCACAATTGACAAATGATCGTACGTATGTACCGCAAGGGTGCATGGCGCTTGTGCCCTCTGTACGCGTGAAATCTCAAAAAACGTTTTGCAATGTGACGCGCATTATTCGGGCCTCAGTCAGGTCGGCTACCCACGGTGCGCGCCCTTCGCAAGGGGCAGATATTAAAACATAGTGAAATGTTTTTTGTCGAAACCGACATTATTATAAAATGTGTGGGGTTATCTATATTCAAGTCGATGGAGTTCAGGTAAAGCCTGGTAATTGCATTTTTTTGTTGTTTTCAGTTGAGTGTAAAAATAAATGCGCAAATTCAAGTGCATTTATCTTCGTTTGATATAATCGTTATTCGTAACAATAGTTTAATTATCAATGCAGTGTCCCTTGCACATTGCACAACTCTACGCTGAAAAGGGAATGAAAGATATCCTTTTAACTAGAAGCGTAAACATAAAATCGCGTCTATATGTATTTATTACGATAATATATAATATATGTACTTATGTATTTCTGTCATTTCAGTTATAACATGTAATTGGATAGCAGGCTTGTTGTCAATCAGTTGTTTTTTTAAATATTATTGTCTGTTCATCTGTACGTGCCCCACGTAAAATAAAATAAATTAAAATTTACCACAAATAATACACAATTTTCCTCAGGTCCGGCCGTGGTCTAAATATGAAACGGGTATAATTTTATTTTATGTTTCCGATATTGCAAAGAAAAATTAGGTTCGCGCATGAGTTTTAAATTCCATGCCTTCCTAAAGTGGATACTGCAGCAGTACGAACCGTATGGCTCCCAGAGATTGGCCTCATTTGGCCGATTTTATTATTGAACCGGTATCAGAATCGTAAAAAAGCTAATATGATAAATTTATGGATTGATTGCGGCATAAACAACAGCAGAAACGTACAGTTGTTACCGTTAAAGAGGCAAAGAAAAAAACCACAACGCGTGTCTATAAAATATCGATTTTGTGTATAGGTCAGTTTCTTCCGTGATCATTGATCGGACGCGGATATTCGGATCTGTGGATAATCGATTTATTACCAATTTATCGTAGTTGGTATTCAAAGTCACTGAGTAGGTAAACAGACTCCCTAACGAAATTCCGATTGAGATATCGGATTTCACAGATAAAAATTCCTCACCATATAACATACGATATACGATAGTAGGATTTAGTCTCGGGTCTCACGTGTAATTTTGCGTAAAGGTATTTTTACATAAATAGTGTTTGTTTGTTTTACAAATAATAATTTATAGATACAGAATTGAATTCCTAAAAACACGCTAGATTTTTAAATGACATATTTCATTTACAAGTTCTTATGATCTAAAATCATGAGAAATATTTTTTCTTGCGGTCACATTTTATAGAAACACAGAAGACGCTGCTAACTAACTAACTAACCATCACGCCATTTACCCGAAGGGTAGGCTGAGAAGATTGAACGCCACACCACTCTTTCCTGGCACACTTCTCTTGCTTCCTCCACATTCATACATCTTCTCATGCACGCACGTCGATTATTCCGACTTCTTACATGCCCACTTTCAATGCACTTGTTTTACTTGATCATGCCATGTCTTTCTCGGCCTTCCTCGATTTCCACATCCAGGCACTGTCGCATCATATATTTTTTTAGCCGTTCTTTCTCATCATCATCCATTCGCTCTACATGCCCGAACCATCGTAAAAGACCTTTCTTAATTTTGCCTGATAAATCGCATTTTAACTGCATTCAATCTACTTTCGTCCTTCTTTTTCCAACACCACGCTTCACTACCATACATAAGGGTTGGTAACAGAACTCCATTATGAACTGCCAATTTAGTCTCTTTTAAATTTCAGCAAGCAAACTTAGATGCGTGACGGAAAATTAATAATCAAGTTTTTTCTTTAAGGGAAAGGGGAACAACTAGGGCGTAAAAACGTGCCCCGTTAAGAGATTGATACGGAGTGCGTTATTTGGGCAAATTGATTTTTACTAGAGCGAATCCCGAAGTATGTAATTTGATACAAGTGCTTACTGTTTACTCCGGCGTGCTATTCTGACGTGCGGTTACTTGTAGCACCTGCGTCGCTCAGCAGAGGCAAGGCCACGTTCAGAATAAGTTAAAAAAATAATTTGAATTTTAGGCCAAGTTAGGCCGACGGTATTGAGAGTAATCTCATTAGTTTGAGAAACTTGTATGAAATTCGCTTCAAGCTTCCAGGACCTAACTCGAGTAAAAACTTTCAGTTCTAGACCTTCTAACGACCGATTTTTGATGGGCGATTGCTCACTAAATTTCCCAATTACCAAATAAAAATTATAATTCTTACCTATAACCAGCGTCGGTAATTTATCTTTGAAAATTTTATTTAAGGTTATTCTGAAAAAAGGGGCGACAAAAATAATTGGTAATTTACTGACTATAAGACCGGATCATTTCAACAAATACAAAAGGTAAATTGAAGTGCCCTATGCACAATTACGAGAGAAAAATAAAAAGGTCAAGTGTAGTAAGTATTGGTTTAAAGATAGTGGCGCGGCGTTCTATCCTTTCTGCCTACCTAATAAAAACGTAAAGTGATGGTTAGCGTTAGTCAATTAGCAATAGAAATGGTGTTTGGTACATGTTGATTGATCAGTAATACATGTAGAAAGTTAAAAATCTCGCGTTAATTTTTTATTATGGAGAAAAAAATACTATTGCTACTTCCCCTCATCATAAGGCACAGCATTGGTACACCAAGTGCAGTGAATTATGGTCATTTGTTACATGAAGGCAAGATGGTCATTCTTACGCTTCAGCGCCAATCCAATGTATCATCATGTACCAAATATTGTTATGTGAAAAACCACATTTAAATCATTATTTCATAACCCCGTCGTGAATCGAACACGTGACCTCATGAAAGGTAACTGTACTACTCAACGAGGCAGTACAAAAAAACAAAGGGTGCAATAATAATTATTATTTTTCTCCTTACCCTAGATATCCATATTCCCTTCCAAACTTCTCGTCTCTGTTGAGATGTCAAATTGTAAAAAAAAAAACAATGTTCAAAAATTAAATACATAAGTATTACTTCGATAAAAAAAGAAACGTTGTGTTGTGTTGGTACCTCAAACCAGTTCAGTTTGTTTCGTTTGACAACACAGAAAGAAAAAAGTGAAAATATCTAGTTCCTGACATGCCCAGGGCAGACTGATCCGCGTGCTACCCTCTCAGCTCACCCCTTGTTCACCTCGTCCCGCCCAGGGGTG
This sequence comes from Micrasema minimum, assembly GCA_022494985.1. Taxonomy (NCBI): domain Eukaryota; kingdom Metazoa; phylum Arthropoda; class Insecta; order Trichoptera; family Brachycentridae; genus Micrasema; species Micrasema minimum. The sequence continues at coordinate 43,719 of JAGVSP010000265.1, read as the reverse complement.
CAATTATTATTATTATTTTCTCCTTACCTACAAAACTTCTGCACTCTCCTCGCCTTCACCCCCATCCTCCCCATTCTCTTTCCCATTGACGTTTTCACAGAGCCCTCTGATAAACAGGAAAATTAATTTTTACATCCACTTTGTTACATTTACATGATTTTCCACTATGAATTTTAATAATTTCAACGTGAGCATGTAATTATTTTGCAAACTGTATTTGACTACGTCCAAATCTTCAAAGGAAAAAGAATACTTTGAAAGATCCGAAGCCTTGCAACCTGCTTTAGTACCCCCCACCCGCTTGCACAGCGCAGGTGTAAACTGTGAACTTGCGGAAACTACTTGCATACCTAATTTATTACGAGTCTTCACCAAAATATTTATTCATTATAAGTATGGATACCTAGGATCACTACTAAAAACACTTTATTGCGTTCCGTAAAAAATCTAAATTCTATTTTTAGTTCTATTTACATAATATTTTATATTCTGAAAGCCAGTAAATGCTGTTTTGCCTTTGCGGAATTGGGATACTGTTAAAAGTAGGTACCTACCCTGATAAGGCGATTCATCAAGTCGTTGTTCGAAAAACCATTAAACAAAAAAACACAATTTCTTTTGGAAATTGTAAAATAACGACTAATTTAAAAACCACTTCTGTAATTTTTAAGTTCGGATTTAGCACCTTGGATGCTTGAAAAATATTCACCGAGCATAAATTTTTCCCGTTTCCGTTGCGGAATTTAATCCAATTTTGATTAGGTAAATGTGGAGTTGGCCTGAACATTCCCCCGTTTGTTCCCCGTCACTCTCTCTCTAAACATCAGAAAGGAAAAGTAAAATCGGGGCGGATAAAAACCACTTTCTGAATTTTTAGGTATGCTAAGGGGAGCACCTTGGATGCTTTTAAAATATTCAAGCTAAAGTTTTTTTTTTTTAAGATGTATGATTTTTTTATTTATTATTTTATTAGGAGATACTGAGTTCCTTGTAATTAGTCCTCCTGTGATCCTTGTTCGATGGTCCTTCAGATTGTTGAGGTAATTGAAAATAAAAGTGCGTATTATTATTTCTTACATATAGTTTCTGATTTTGATGAATACTAAACTTGCTTTCAAAGACTGAATTTTGTTCATGATTGGCTTACATCATAACGTCCTCAGTTTATCTTAGAAGCTGAGTTCAGTTTTATCTAACACAAAATCGGGGCGCGGTTTCTCGCCCTCTCTAGACTTCTTTAAGGGGTGTTTGTTGAGTGTGTGGGGTAGATAGAGAAAATATTATTTGTGCGGTGCAAACATTTAAACTGACATGATCTGAGTAATACTTATACGTAGTTACACAGGCCTCTGTTAAGGTAGGTTTATATAGCAGAGTTTCATTTAGCATTTAAAGGGGATCAAAGAATTTTTATATTTTAACGTTTTTATATAATTCGGCAAGATATTGGATATTTAGCCATTATACCAAGACTCAGAAAGGCGATAAAACTTTTTTCGCTTATAAAAAAATATTTTTCACAACCCTTACGTAAAAATTAGACTTAAAGTTAGATATTTTGAAATTCAAAATATCGAATATCGACAATTTGATATTTAGTGATGCCAATTATAAAATCGGTAGAAGATCCTAAAGTTTTTTTATATATATATTTTTTTATTTATTTATTTAATACATTATCGAATTTACAAAGCTTAATAACACAATAAAAATATACAAAATAATCATAACGCTATACCTCACCAATAAAAAAGACAAGGTCTTGTGCTTGGTTATTCATAAAGTAAATTTATCTGCGCTTATAATTGCATAAAATCATCATCATACCAAATCCGCTCCCCGTGTGGAGCATGTGGATTCCACAAACTGCCTCCAGGCCAAGCGATCGGCCGCCAGCTCCCGTGCATTCTCCCAAAGTCAAGTCCACGTCCCGCAGCTCTGTCGCAAACTGCCGACGAATTGTCAACAGTGGACGACCAGGACACGCCGAGAAACCTGATGCCTTGTAAAATAGGTAAGCATGGCTCTCGGGAGGATTTACTGTCCCGTATAAATTCATTCATTCCGGCAGGGATTTCACACCTAATAAGACAATAAAGTCGGTAGCATTAAAGTTCATAACATGCCTGATGCGTGATGCGTGTGATTTTTATGCTGTTGAAAATAACAGTTTATATTCTGTATATCTTATACGGTGACGGTGATTATTGTCAGCCACGTGCGCTGGAGAAAACAATAAAAACACTGCAAGACTCGTTAATTAGAGTAGTCACTCAGCACTCTCCCCTCTGAAGGCAGGCGGGGGCTAGACGTACTGTACTGTACTGTACTGTACTTACTACATACGTCACTAGCGAGCGGAATAGCAGTACCTACCCAGTACCCAAGTCCTAGTAGTCTGCCGACATCCTGATTTCCCGACACGGGCGGTGCATTACACGCTACACTCTGACGTCACAATGGCGCGTGCGACGCTGAAGCGGGGTTTGCCACACGGCAACGATTTACAGGTTTACGTGGACGAGTTTCCGAGTTTTTAAGGATGAAAGTAGACTGAAATGCTGTTGAAATGCGATCTCTCAGGCGAATGTGTGGTAAGACTATTTATGATAGGTGTACAAATGTCGAATTTAGAGCAGAGTGCAAGGTCGAGATAAGCACTATCGACAAAATTAAGAAAGGGCTTTAACGATGGTTCGGTCATGTGGAGCGAACGAGTGATGAAAGAACGGCTAAAAGAAGTTTAAATGCAAGTGCGCCTGGATGTAGAAGCCGCGGAAGGCCGAGAAAGACATGGCATGACCAAGTACGACAAGTACTTGAAAGTGGACATGTGAAAAGTCGGAAATAATCGGCGTATGTGCATGAGAAGATGTATGAATGTAGAGGAAGCAAAGGAAGTCTGTCAGGACAGAGTAGTATGGCGTTCTATCTTCTCTGCCTACCCCTACGGGAAAATGGCGTGATAGTTAGTTAGTTAAATAAAGTTCTAGAAAGGAGGTTTGTGCAAATTTCAAATAAATTATTGTGGTATTTTTAGAATTTTGTCCACTCCACACGATTAAGTTATACGATCCTTGATCTTTTTTTTAAATTTTGTGGGTTTGGCGCAACTGTGCTTAACCGTTTTTACTAATTCACCGGTAAACCGTTCGAAATGAAATACCCTACCCAGCAGAACAATGTCCCACCTACCAGTCACTGTGAAATGGAAAAGTATGGCTTCAACAGTTGACTATAAACACGTTATTTGGTATTACTCTCCAAGTTAGAGCCATATCGTGTTAACACCGCTGAAAGACAAAACAGACCTTAACAATAATGCTATATCATTTATTTTTTACATTTAAACGACGCTTGATAAAGGTTAATATTAGTTATTCACGCGATGTTGGTAGTTGAGTGAATTTGATTTATTTCTCGTACCCATGAAGCTTTAATATTATTATTCAAATCAGTGAGTAAGGCAATAAAAAAACGCACAAATAATCTTTGAATACTTTTATATATATTTTTTAGTTTGTTTATTTATACGCTGTTATTTACCTATAAAAAAAAATCACAAAGCTAGTATAATACTTTTCTAAGTATTTAAAAATTCTGTAATTCTGTATCACACCCGTGAATAGGTTACTGCGTTGGTTTACTAACGGCAGACAGTAAAGTCTTTATTTATTTATTACACGAAGGAAATAATATTATGATTATTTTACGATTTAAGTGTGCAACTTAAAACTGGTCAAAGGCTTCGCGTGCACAATGATTTGAGGTTTAATTAGAATTACTAAGAAAAGTTTTCAGTGTGTTTACGTAATCAGCCAGGCATCGAATCCTAGGCATAATTATTAATTAATGAATTATTACGCAACGAACTATAACTAACAAGTACGAAAAAAATGCGTGGTTGGATTTTTCTTGAAAAATAATTTCAAGGGAACGCGACCATTGTCCTAGCTGCAAAGCCGCCCCTGGTAAATCTCGCTTGAAAAAAAGTATCGAAGATGTAAAATGATTCGCGGTTAGCAACAGCAACCAGCGGCGGCTCGTGTCACGTGCGGTCACCATTGTTAGCCATGAAGTGTATAATAATATTACGTTGGTTCGGTGTTTCGCAACAAACCGGTCCCGCGCAGATCGCCGAGGAGCGCTGCTGCACACCGCAGTGCAGAATGCACTTAGTACGAGATTTACTAACCCTTTAGGAGGCAAAGACTACTGAAATAATTATACATTTTGCAAATGAAACTTTCTGAGAAATTGTATTTTCTAAAGCATAATATCGCTAGTTTTGAATGATCGTTTTACTATATTGTTGTCTTTAAATTTTAATAATAATGTAATATGAATTCGGATTTTTTTAAATTTGTTGCACGCTTGTAAGTGAGTGAAGTCCCTTATTCGCACCCAATGGTGCATAGAGCACTGCATTGGGCATTGATTTCATTTAAAAACATTAAAATTGGTATATAATTTACGTCCGCCTCGGTAGTTAAAATGCATTTTGAGTAATAAAATAAAAATACGTCGTAACAATTTAACTTTCAAACGTTTCCGGTAGAAGTTTTGAATACGGTCGGTAGAGGAATAAATCAATTGAAACAGTATTAGCTAAAAACAAGGCATTAGCACTAGAGACTAGAGACTAGAGGGTTGGGTGCGCAAGTGCGCATGCGCTTGGATTTCACGCAAATGACTCGCGTTTAACCAGTGCTTACTTGTGACACTCCGCTGGTCATTACAATCATTATAATTAATAGGGTTTATTACTTGAAGTGGCATTAAAGTGCACAGTGCACATCATTTCACTAACAAGTCACTCTAAACGGGGCGATTCTTATTCATACATTCCTTCAGCGATTCCCACGTGACAGAAGCACTGCTAATAGTTTCCATAATCGGCATCCAATGGTGCATAGGACACTACATTGGTAAAACCATTGCGGTGAATCTCTTTATATTCTCTTCTTCTTCTTCTAGCTTGCGTGCATGAGAAGATGTATGAATGTGGAGGGAAACAAGGGAAGTGTGCCGGGTACAGAGTGGTGTAGCGTTCTGTCCTCTCTGCCTACCCCTTCGGGAAAATGGCGTGATGGTTAGTTAGTTCAAAATCTACACTGTCAATAATTTGATTTCCCTCTTGTAAATTATTCACCGTGATTTCTTCTTCGTGCTGTTTCTGTTTTCATTCTAAGTCGTTTTTAATTATAGGTATTTAGAACGTAACTCACTTTCTAGGTATATTTTTTATTCCGATAACCCTAGGGTTATTTGTACTAGTTAGTGTGTTATTAAATACGGGAGAATTAAAAAATCCGCAGCAATTAGTCAAAGTTAAACGATTTTTAATTGAAAATGTGTGTTTTGTTAAATGTGTTGTTATCTGTTAATAGAAACTCTTTGCTTTATAAAGAAAGAACAATAAATGAAGAAATATGATTTGTAGGTTAGACAAAAACAATGTATGACGTGGTAAAGTGTGCCAGTATAAAGAAGGAAAGTAGAACATACGTAATTCAATACAAGGATACTTCTCCAATTATAAACAAATCAATAATAAGAGAACATATTATTGTGTAATCATACTGATATACAATATTCACTATCTAAACACCAGTAAATACTACAATCAAGGTTCGCAGAGAAAATTCAATTTTAACAAAACGTGATAAGCGTGGAAACCAAAGAGAACAGAGGTACAGGGAGCGTAGCAATCGAGAACCACGATATTCGGATTCTGCGGTAGCCTATTTGAAATGTTTTAAAAAGCGCTATGTAAGGTAGCAAGTTAGAAATTCTACAAAACAGAAAACCCAACAACAACGAACTTTAATAGTGTCATTACTTACTAAAATACAGAGGGATCGTTCATAACACCGAACGTTTGACTGGCTGTAAAGGCGGGACCCGGTCTCTCGGAGACAAGACATATGACCCAACACTGGAGAGAACAAGGGAGGGCGCGGGCGTAGTGAGAGTGGGTTGCGAGTCGTGACTCGAGAGGGCCAACAATCGTAAAACACAAGGAATGCACCGCTCTATGGGAGGGATGAGGGAGGGATTCTTATATACAAGTGGGGCGGTAGTGATTAAAGCGTTAGTGCGGCAAAACCATGTAAAGCGCATGAGTTACAAACCGTTGGATGTTTAATTGTTAATTTCAGAGACGAAGAAGGTTCCAAGGTAACTATACTTAATACTAAAACATTTACAAGGCGTATGGCAGGGACGTTATATCGTTATTAAGGTTACGTTGTATGACAACATTTAAAAATTTATCGTTTAATTTTGGGTAAAATTTTATCGGACGGGATACATCTGGTGTGGACTGAAAGGAACTTCTCATGTGCGTGAGATGACGACAAATCCACGGTAAAATCGTCATGGAGAAGGCGGACTATTGATAGACATCAATAATTGTCTTTTGATAAACTAGAAAGAGTGTTCGGCATTTTGTGCCTTACTTTGATTTATTTCCTAAGTAGACATTCTCGTCCGGGGTATTTTTAATTGTAATGATAATATTTGATTGATATGCAAATCTGTGGGCGAGACAGTGAGAGTAAGTACATAATTAGGAATTATCCACGGCTCGATTATTCTCACTATCGCCATTACCAAATGACCACCGCGATACGAGAACGGGCGCGGGCGGCCACTCGGTAGGAAGCGGTAATGTTACGAATCGAATTGGATATTCACGATACGTGAAAGCGCTTCATTGGCGAGCATAGCGGGCTAAATAGAGCGGAGATGATGCCTTTCTGTTCTGCGGCCTGATCTAGAAAGTCTCGGTAAAAACACCCATTCTAGCAGAACTATATCGTATCAGTGGATGATGAGTATAACCTGGGTACACTAAGTATACGAGACCTGAGCAGTCGATTTAACAGTCAGGAATGTCAAAGGCTGCCTTCCTGATGAGGGCCGCGTCCTCGTTGTCTTTTGAAAACGGACGATTGCTAAAAAACAGCGGTGTTAAAGTACAGGATATTGGAAGCAGGGTCGACGATCGGATGGTTAATATGGACAATTTCCACTACCAAGTTACAAGTTTCAAGCAAAATTGCAATCAGAGTGAAGAGTGGTACCTAATACTAAGACTGCGGCATTTCCGTTGAATGAAAAAAAACGGATTGCTAAAAAAATTTTTTTATTGGGAAGCAGGGTCACGATCCCACGTTAAGGACAATTTGCAACAACCGGTGTCAAGTATATGTGCAAAATAAAATTGAATTGCGTTAACATTTGGAATGCCACTCTACAATTTTCAATAAAACACACTTAGCGTATTTTTGTCAAAACTGTCAAAGTGTTTTATTTATATAACTTGTCTTGTTTGTCAAAATTTTGCTGCTTTATGATTTATGATGATTTCTGGAGTGCATAGACCTTGAAAGTCCTTTATGCACATATTCACATAAAGGTTTAGTTTGTTGCGCAAGTTTGGCATTCGCGTAAAGTGACATTTCTAAGCGATAAATTGACAGTTGACTGGAAATAGAAAAAACATGAAAATGAATGTATCAAAATATATTTTAAAAATCCCAATTTAATGTAAATATTGAATTAAGAAATTATGTTTTAAAGTCTCCTCGTCGAAAGTTGCTGCTCATGGAGATGCGAGTTTTACAGTTTATTAGCTTGACGATGTTTGGAGTCAGTTTGAGTCTAGAGCGAGCATCGAGTAATTTGACCAACTAAACAGTGCAGTGTTACGTGATTCCGGTGCACAGCTCAAGTTGATCCGACGATGGACGATGGACCCCGCAACGGACCGTCAAAACAAACTAAAGACTGATGAATGATTACTTTGAACAGAACAGCATCAGCAGTGTAAATGGGATGTTTAGAGCATCGCACGAACCGCAAACAACTAACAGGGATGTACTAACTATAAAAGGATTTGGAAGATTATACAATTGGGTTCTTTCCGATTTTTTATTTTTTATTTCAAAAAATTGATTGAAAAATAACAATATCGAGGGATTTTTTTAAAAAATTTTTACGATGTCAAATGAATTTTCTAGCGCGGTTTGAAATAGCGCTTTTTCAAATCGCTCGCAAAATCCTCCATTTGGCGCGCATGCGGTGTGACGTCACATCAATATGGGCGCTCACTTCGTAATGAATTTCCCGCCTTTCATGATGGACGGGTATGAGGTCATTTGGCCAATAACGGGCGTTAAAAGTCAATCGTAATTTCGTGTTTTTAAAACATAAATTTATAAATGAAAAACAACATTTTTGATCATTGTGTTTTTATTTCGTTGGAATTGTAAAAATATACTTTAAATATTTATAGCGTTTTCAAGGATGTTCATGCTATCGGGAAGAACCCAATTCTAATGAAATGTTACAAGACTGAAGTTACTAAAGGGATTGTAGGTTTCTGTCAGTTTGACTTAAAAGTGGCCGCTTTCGCTTTGTAAGATTTCTTTAGTAACAATAATATTATTGTGTACAGAGGATAGATATATATCTTGGCATACTTTTTCCGCTTCCTTCACATTAATACGTCTTCATTCATGCACGCACGCCGATTATTTTTATTTTATTTTATTTTTATTTATTTATGGGAAAAACAACAGTATCGATACATGAACGTAGTATACAAAAAAAAAAGCATGATTACCAATTATAGTTTTTCACAAGTATACAATTCAATAGAAAAAAGAAATATAAGAAATAAAAATAAAGAGTTATGAGGGAAGGATAGGATGATAGGGATAGGTAAAAGGAAAAGGAGATGACTGGGAATAGGAATAGGATTACCTTTTACAGTCTATAAGATTTCAAATAATTTTAATTTGAAATTGGGTAGTCTGATGTTAAAAATGTCAAGACAAACTACAGTATTCATTGAATTTCGCACAACTACGATTTATAAAAGAATTCCGACTAAAAACATCACCTACTATCTTTAATAAAGCGAACGTGAAATAGCCGATATAGTTTTCCTAACAAAAATAGACTCTCCGGAACTACTATCTAAAATTTCCATAAATATTCCATGTAAAACCCTTCGTAACAACCCTCTGGTACATACTAACTATAGAAAAAAAATCGTATATATGGCGAGCCTCCAATAACTTTGATAAAATATCTAAAACATTGAATATAGATTTATTTGAGAATAACCATGGTGATGTGCGGCGTTTGCTTTCCGAGTGAAATCACTTTGTTGAGTGATCACATTTTGTTGAGTTAGCATTTTTTTTCTTTCTTTTCTAACTTTTAACTCACTTTTTTATGTACATATAATTTATTTGTAGTAATCTTACGATGAGAATATTTTTTCTTTCTTTTTTACCTATTTTTGTTACTACCTGTGAAAACCTCTAATTGGTCTACTCTGTTTTCTTTTAATGTTTTTTATAATGATTATTTGACTGTTGGTAATAAATAAACAAATAAATTTTCTCAAATCCGTAGTGGACTACATCAGTCACAATATCAAACTGTACCACAATGACTGACTGTTTGATAGTTTGTTTGGGACTACAGGTGTACACTTATATTACGAGTGGCCAAGGCTAGACCTCCTGTGCAGTACAAATGCAGATGCCGATTGACGTAATATCTCGGCTAATTAATATGGGAACCAATCAATGACTGGGGAACATTAGTGCTGTAGTCAATCAAACGCAGATTATACTCTTAATTAAATTAATGAGGGCACCATAGGACAGCGCGCCAGCATTCTTCATTATAATAATCTTCATGTTATTATCCAGTTGTTATAAACATCAAAATCGCGTTTAAATTGGGTTTGGTTCATTATTCAAGACAATGTTGAATTATTCAGAGAGTAAGAATCCCAAATTCGTGACCTTGAAACGCCGGTATAAATTAGGCTAAATGTTATTTAGGAACAAAATCATTTTCCGAACAAAGACGATTACACAATTATCTTGTTTACTTTAAAAACGGAAACTACACCAACAAAATTGTTTTTTTCCAAAAATGCTTAACAATCTTTTCAACAGATGTCACCAGAGAAAAAAAATAGGATGAAAATTGTCGAAAAACAATTCAAATTTGGAAGCTTCTGTACAAATTCAATATAATATTGTTAAAGTAGTTTACTAAACCTTATTATATGGTTGTCAGAGTGCATGGGCGGACTGGGGGATTGTTGTAGTACCATGAAGGCAAGATCAGTCCAGAAAAGCCAAGCGACAGGTCATCAAATATGTAAATACGCCTAGAGAAAAATTCGTATTCGGGATATCAATAATATGAATAAAATATATTTTCGTGTGTTAAGCCTCGGACTTTGACTGTAAAAGTATGACGGATCATCTTACCTTGATGTAATGAAAAATCTGTCAAGATATCTGTAAGGGTTAAGTGATGAGTCTAATGCAGTGCCCTATGCACCTTTGGGTTCGGATATGGAGAGTAGAAGTAAGTGAAATCGATTAGAATGTATAAGTAACCCTTAGCCTTAAAAAGCACTTGCTAGATGGAAAAAAATATAATTTATCAGCAAGAAGATTATGATTATTATCGACAAAAGATCAGTTTTTATTCAAACATCAAGAAATGAGCTTGTCTCTGATACATCATAAAGTTACGCGTGGAAAGCAAATCATAAGTACCATACAATGTAAAACGTCCAACACAAAAAATCACGTAGGCGACAAATAATGAAGGTCACACAAAGCACATGAGTTTACCAAATTATTTGTTGGTACGATACTTCGACACTCCACGCTAACAATACAAGTTCAAAGGCTGTTATTTTTTACGATAGATATTAATATACTCAATAAGTAGATAAAAAATCTTCATGCATCAAAATAAGGTATTATTGTGGGCGGATCAAACGAACGACGCGCTTTTATACTGAATATGTGTGAATAAGGACTAAAATCGCTAACCATCATTTGATTATTTCAAAGGTGAGCACTCTATGTCGTAAGGTGCACGCGCGCGGTAAAAACGACCCTTGTGGCGCTCTATTGTGTAACCGATTTCAGGAAAAAATATCAACTTAAGCGTGTTATATTAATATATTGGTGTTAGATTTTATTGTGTGCGGGAGGTAATTCTGTATACAAAGTGCTAAATATAATCACAAAAGAAAATTACTATACACCTTCTAGTTATAGGCACGTGATGTGGATGTGCGCGTAGTAGGTGGCACGTAATTAGTGAATTAAAAAATGCTAAATTACTTCCTTAATTTTCATAGTGAAACAAAGACAACTATATCTATCTTCCACTATCTAATACATTGTAATCATTCTGTTTCCCTCTAACAAGTTTTTCTAAATCAGAAAAAAATTTCTAAATCTTCCTAGGACTAGTAGCTCAATCACAGATGACATCGACGTGCTAATAAGCGACGTGATAACGATTTCTCACCACGGATGTTTAACGTTTTCGCGATCACAATGGAACATCCGTTTAAAAGTTATCGATCGGGATTATTAATTACCGCTTTAAATATGGAAAATACGCCAAAACTGTAAGTAAAGTAAAATAATTTAGTTTTATAGGATTTTAATTGATTGTGCACAATTTATCATGCCATTTATTTGCTTTAAATCAATTTGAGAAAGCAATAAAACGAAACATTTGTCAAAGTATGCCTTTCATCTATGGTGCTTGGCAACGCGACCGTGATATGAACGTATTTTTCATTGTGATCGGTCAAATGCTTAGCACGTTTTTAAGCACGTCGACAATCATCTGTGATTGAGCTTTAGGTCACGACAAGAAGCGGAAGAAAATAGCCTATCTAGTATCTACGTTAAATAAACAATATAAACATTGCCCGTCACACCTTTTTGTTTCTCCACATGACATTGTCTACTAATTCCGGCACACCGCGTATCCCAATTAGAATTTATGATAAAATGTATTGATTATTGATTATTACGTCGAGGCTAAAAAAGCTAACACAATGAGATGATCCATTCGGGTTGTGGATTGATCACAGGTTACAAGTTACACCAGCTTATGGGCGGTGGCGGTGGCGGTGTGAAGAGATGCGTGTAACGTACACTGCTGTCATATGGAAGAGTCACGTAAGTAAGCCGAAATGAGGAAATCCACTGCAACCCGGAATTAAATTTTAAAAATGCTTTCGTGTAGACGCGAATATTAAAAAAATTTGAAGTGGGATGAAATATCCCAAAAACGCACGCAAAAAAAAAAAAAAATGTTGAAAATAGCATTCATTTCAAAATCTTAAACAATGACGTCACTCCTTGTACCTATCTTAGTGTAGTGTTTCCTGTTTCCGTTTTTAAACCCCCGTAGCCACATTCCAAGAAAGTGGACCGCGTTCCATGGCATTTTAATATGGAATACAATCTGAATACAATCTTCTATCGCAAAACAAGATGGCCGCCATTCAGTCTCCCTAGAACAGCTGTTGGCAGTATAACTGACAGTTGAGTTGACGGTATATTATCTGTACTTCGGCCGTCCGTCCCGCGTCAGTTTGCATAGATTTTTGACAGTTTTGTTACTGGCTGGAGAAATACCACCTACCGCTGCGCCGTTAGCCACCTGTTTTATGACGTCACTCCTGAAAAAATGACGCACTTAGTACATAGTAGTATTTGGCGCGGTATTTTAAATGTGCAACTTCAAAAAATCGTATCTTCATCAATAACTTTTTTTATTTGCTTAGTTAAATAGTACGTTTATAGAAAAAAAATACTTTAGAAAACAGTGAAACTGCACCTGAATGTTTTAGAATTAATTAACCTTGCTCACACGCTCACGGTATTAAGAATGCAGTATCGAAATTTTTCGATAGTCATAAAATATAACAGCATTACTTACAGGATTACTTTTAGTAGATACATACTCGTAATAATTACACGATTATTTTGTAATATCGCAGTTAATCGGTAAAATATCAAAGAGATTCTACCGATACGTTGGTGATAGCATTGCTGATTATGACACACATACAGCACGTTAAGATCCTAAGCTATACTAAGCAAAAATACGCTAAGTCCTCATTTTACGTGGTTCTTTTCTAGTACTAATGTTTAAATTCGTAGAAAATGCGAATATACACACTGCGAATAAATTATCCAAAATAATAATAATAATTAACGGGGATTCAAAAATACATTATTTGTTCTATTTGCGAGGTTTTTACTTTTTTAACACGTAAATCATGTGTCAAAAATGCCATGGCAATAATAATCTAAAAATACAGAAAATAAACATGTATGCGACTCTTTATTATGACGGCAGAATACGGAGGGGGGTGTGTTTCGTTAGTAAATGGACGGCACGATGTGTTTATATTTAGCGTTCTTGCGCAAGTCTAGCATGCATGTAGTATGTATGCAGTATGCAGCTACTAACTGACGGGAATATTATGGAGATGAAGAGGAACAAATTCAAATGGAGAGATATCTCGGCTGGAGAAATTGTGGAGTGATTTTTTCAAAAGTAAAAAAAAATAATTTCAAAGTAAGGATGCAGTAAAATAATAGTTGTTTAGCTGCATAAGCTTAAAGTAAACTTAATTCTGTTAAAATGAGATCTCTCATGTGAATGTGAGGTAAGACGATGTGTGATAGGTGTACAAATGCTGAAATTAGATAAGAATGCAAGGCTGAGATGCATTATCGACAAAATTAAGAAAGGTCTTTTACGATGGTTCGGTCATGTAGAGCGAAAGAATGATAAAAGTACGGCTAAAAGTTATAATGCAAGTGGGCCTGAACGTACAAGTAACAAAGAAAAGTCGGAATAATCGGCGTGCGTGCATGAGAAGAATTATGAATGAGGAAGAAGCAAAAGTAGTGTGCCAGGACAGAGTGGTGTGGCGTTCTATCCTCTCTGCCTTCCCCTTCGGAGAAATGGCTCGATGGTTAGTCAATTCAAAACCGACACGAATCTCTGTATCTAATTTATTTTGTTTTTATAATGATAGTCAGTACTTACTCAAATCATTACGGTCATTATTTCTATGACTTTGTAAGGGTCACTCAAATTGTTTTGTTGATCTCGACAGCAAAAATACCGATCAAGGATGATTCAGAAATTTACACAGCATTCGTCTGTTTGTTTGGGCCAGTCAGAATATAATATCATGGAACTGCTGTGATGGTCAAACTATACAATTTTGAAGTGACTCAATATTTAATTTGAAATTTGTTGTTATTGTGGGCAGCGGTCAAGGTATGCGGAACTTGTGAACTTTCATCGTCCAAAAACAGACATAGCTATATAATATAGGCAAAAACAAGCTTTACTTTTTACGAAAACAAATATTTCGATTAACTCATCTGACGTTTCTGGGAATACCTTAATTAGGCGGATTCCGAGCCATTCGTGCGTGGAAATGGAGAATACTGAATACCATAGCGTTAACCAACGACATTACATAAATATCTATGATGTTTTTCTGAGAAGTTACTGATTAATGTTGACGTTAAACTCTGAAAAAAAACTCGCATTCACCCACGCAAAAAATCCCGTGTCTATACAGTTAATAGTAATTTATTTAACGATTTTTGTATATCCTGTTCAACGACTCTAATTCAAATTTGATGTTTTGATTTCGTTACAAATCAATAATGATTAAATAAAACACTGTTATGTGTTACTATTGGTTTATTCTATATGTAGAATTTACCTACACTACCTGGTTTCGGGAGTAAATGTATTTTCACTACAAATCAACAACATGTTCAGTTCTGTTGGTTCAAATGTTCGTAGGAACAAAGATTCATGTACTTAGTCGATTTGCACTGCTAAAGATTGCGTGTAATTGAATTTAGATAGAAAATTTAGTGAATGTCCTAAATATGCAAATATAATATTATCATGATGTGTAAACTCGAGTGTCATCGAGTTTAATACATTTTAAAGCATAAGTTAGTGAGTTCTTTACACCAATTTAGCAGTGGAAATTTAGCTTTTTAAATTTCTTGGATTTTTCATTCCCATCTCAAAAATTTGTACGTTCTTATTGACATTACAAACTTGAGCAATTTTTTTACACTGCATACTACGTACCCTACATCGTAACCTCCGAAAATTGGTTCAAATTCGGAGGCTTAGAGTGCTTTGCGCTTATTTCAACCTTTTTGATATATCAGCCTCCACTCGTTAGCGAGTTATTTTGGAACTTTTGAGTTAAGTTAAGCCCCTAAATAATCATTCTTCCCGGAGGTCTACAGAGTATAGAGTGTCGAATGTGACAAAAAAATTAGCACGACCAGTTTTAACCAGATGTCGAGTGAATTCTCACGTATCGTGTGTGCAGTATAGTAAGTATACAAGCACACTTCTGTGTGTCAACTGTCAGGAATCCAAATCCGTGATTTCCCAGTTCCCACACTGGTATCCCCTGGTATCAGCTATCAGCTGTGCGCTGTGCGACACACGTGCGCGGAGGATGGTGCGTTATTGTACCAGCCGAACGGCAAAAAATTAGTGAACAAAAAATAATAATCTACAAATCAAGAAAGGTGGGGATCGATCGCACCTCCACTCGCGACTGTTATAGAGTCACAATGACAATTTTTCAACTACACAAAAAAAATGTTCGGTTACTTGTCAAAGAGTCCGGTTAGAGACAATCACAGTGACCTGTGAACCCAGAACTTGACCCCGGACTGGTGTAGAGAACTCGGACTACTTAACAGATTGATATAAGCTACTTCCACTGTATTACCACTAATGCCGTACGGGCTAGCAGCTAGCACATCCACTGCGATTGTCATAATAAACGGGGGCGGCATCAAAACATTCAAGACCAAAATGAATGTAATGGCATTGACACTTGACACGGCCGAATTTCATGAAAGCAGAACAAGAATCACAATTACTTATTTATGACACCACCAACCACCAGATTCGCTATCTTGATTTATTGATTTGACATGTGAAAAAAATCTTGCGTTATCAATTTTTTTATACCGAAATCATGCGGTGTTTTTTGTGGTACCTACTAAGAAATCAATCTAAAATGATTCATTAAAAATACCGCGACGAATTATTGTCGCGTCTACTACTTATCCTAATAAACTGTTTCGACGCCGAATTATTCATCAACATACAAAACAATTATTTGACCAATTTTTTTTTTCTACTTCTTTCGGAGCATGTGGACATCACTAGATGCCTCCAGGAGACTCTATCGCCAGCCGGCTCCCTCGCCTCCTCCCGCGTTAGGCCCGCATCCATCAGCTCCGCCGAGTACATCCGGAAGATGGTCGTCGACGGTCTACCGGGACGGCGGGATCCTGCAGGCGTAAAGAGGCAGCTCGGGTTGAGGCATCCGTCCCAAACCGTCCACGCAAACCGTCAACGCCTTTTAAATGAATTATCAGATGATCTTATTAATTACTGTAATAATAATAAATTAATTCTTGCTTATTAATCATAGATGACTCTTTTATGAGTCAAATTTGAGTAAAATTTGGCTTTTGGCCCCAGTTCAGACACCAGGCTGTAATAAGTAATGTAAACCGCTCGGTTACTCGGCGGTTTCTACAGGGTTCCCAAATCTTATTTTATATCTAAAAACTGCTAATACCCACGACCGAACAGAAGGGAAAAATGCAAAAAAAAGTTAAATCAAGTAATTTTTTAAAATTCTACATCGCACTTTGATAGCAATCTTAATCTCAACAGTATGACTAGAAACATGTAACAGCTAACAGTAGGTGTCAGGTGTATTTAACATTTTTCTAGAGCAATTTGTGATGTTTTCATTGTCTGCAATGTTCCCACGCCCCACAGTGAGTGACTAGTTTACTGCTGCCTACCCGAAATATTACGCGATCGGCAAAAACCACAAGTGTCTGTGTCAGTTTACAGAGTATTGTCTCTGGAAATGTGAGTCATACAATCGAATGATCAAGCCATTACGTATATTATTCAATTTACCATTTTTCGCATCGATCGAATTTTTTACCAAAAAACATACCAACAGGTATTGTTTAGGAGAATTGAGGTAAACACATAATATACAAGGCCAGTATTTTTGTGTATTTCTTACTAAGATGAATAGCTGTAGGTTGTATCTTGATCTTGGAATACGTGAATTGAAATTGCATAGTGAAACTAGAATTAGCAAGAAAAGTTGTGCAATTTTAGGGTACGTGCTGTTTCGTCATAGTAGAATTGATTTGAACCAAGTCACCATACACGTGCAAAGGAAAATTTTACCAAGTGACATAGTAATAGTATAGTAATTATAACCGACTTTTCCAAATGCACTAGTACGGACCTCGTTCAAACCACATTTTATTAGACAGTCTAATTTTACACCGTGTCCCACGATGAGAAATGCCTGCAAACTCCGGAGCTGATTGTTCATGGTATTCTGTAGAAAAAAATCCTTATAAATACTATATTTGATCCGGGCATTTTTTCTATAATTAATTAAAAAAAAAGTATTAATAAAAAGCGACTATGTATAATGGCTTATGTTTAATATGCTAGCGGTGGCGGGGTGCGGACTGGGCTAGTGGGAGGAGTGGGGGTCCGCTCTGGTCACCGAACGGGTCTTACCTTGTGCGGACCATTCGCCATTCGAATTAAGCTTTCACTGTGATTATTGTGCAGGTCACGTGGTGTTAGCCAGTTCAAAAATGGACGGTATTAAAACGCGTAATTTTTATTCATATTTTAATATTTTTTTTTGCAAATTAGAATTGAGTTTTTTGAAAAAAACAATTAGATTTTTTTCCTCAGAATAATGAATAATCACCCTCTGGAGTTCGCGGTCTCATCGTTTGAAACGGTTATTATATTTTGCCGAAAAACATTTACGTATTTCTAAAAAAATACATTATTACCTCAGATTTACCTGTGTGAGTTGTACTCTCCCGAAGGTCCTTGTATATGTAGTTGTTCCATGAAGTCCCCAGTACAAAGTGATCTACATTACACTCTTCAACTTCGGTCAACTTCACGAGAGTTTAATTAGAGCTAGCATTTAGTTAGGTACTGCATAACTTCTACCTCCCTTGGTATTTTTTTTGTATGAAATAAAACCTAATTTCAAGTAAATATTTTCTAATAAAATAATCTACTGGCTCAGTAATAAAAAAAAGTTATTGATAGTAGACAGTAGGTATCAACAATCAACATTGAACGTGGATTGCATTATCCGTAACAGGTTCGGGTACCCAAAACCGCACCACCTTGCAAGGTTACACCGAGTAACTAACAACTTTACTGTCCCATAGTAAACATAATTGCTATTGACATCGGTTCGAGGTTGTTTCCAACACTCATTATTTACATTTCGAAATTAGCACAACTAATTTACACGTCTAACATACCAACCATTCGATATTGTATACATTAGATAGTATTAGATTCATCCAATCGTTGGCATTGGATCATTTTTTGTTAATGATGAACTCCGCGCCGCGCTATAGAAATTGCTACAACCTGTGGAGGGTTCTAGCCGCCTCCAAGAAACGTCTCCACTTGCGTCTGTCTCTGGCTACTTCCTTCCACTTCCCAATGCCCAAGGATGCTGTGTTCTTTTCCACACAATCCAACCACCTTCATTTAAGTCTACCGATACTCCTTCGACCCGTTGGTTTATGGATCAGGAGCCTCTTAGGTGGTCGGATGTCCTCCACCCTTGCGACATGGCCTGCCCAGCGGAGTCTTCCCATCTTCCTATTCCATAGAAATGCTACATCAATTTCGCTACTGCTGCTACTTTCCCTTGTCCGCACCTAATGGTGCATGCGGCATTGCATTGGTACACCGAGTGCTGTGTATATCTAGGTCATTCGTTTGTAAATCAAGGAATGATCAGTCGGACGCTTCAGCGCCAATTCAAGGTGTCACATAAATATGTTGATATGAAATACCACATTGAAATACACATTTCATATTGACTCCGCCAAACATTTTTATTTTGCCCTCCTTGATTTTTTGTACCTACCTCGAGTATTTTAGCCATCTGTAAAAAAAAACAAGAATAGGCACTAAGTAAAATATACAGAAAATTATACTCTTATTCAAATTCGTCCACTATCACATAAATTAGGTAATTACGCATCCCTAATACAAAAAATTTAATAGACCTGATTTCAAATCAACGAATTTGATAATATTTCAGTGTGATTATCACGAATTTCAAAAGGAAGCGATCGATATAGAAGAGATATCATATAAAATAAGACAATCGTTAGTAAGTCCTATCTGCTAGCGAATGTAAGTACTTGAGTAGATAATGTGAGAAAATTTCGCGAAATTCCAGATAACCCAAGGCACAGAATCACAGTTTCCACTAATCAACTTACTTATCTTATCGACTGTCATCATTATGGATACGAAGGAATTAAATCATTTATTGAAAATGACAAATATTAATAGTAGGTACATCAGACGTTTTAATCATAAAATGACACTCCTTAAATCTTTAAATTGACGATTTCTTTTATTTTCATACCTTTTTTTACTCTTACATTCATTTTATATTTGTGAAAAACTGTAATTAGAATTATACATATACAATGGCAGCTCGACGCCCATGACAGAGAGCAGTGGACCAACATGAGGGAGGCATATGTCCAGCAGTGGATAAACAATGGCCGAGAAAGAACAAGAAGAAGATATACAATTATCTTTAAAAAATATTATATAAACCTGCTGTTTTTCCAAACAGGATCACTGAAGTTGAACGATGTCTTGTTTTTACTTATTCAGATTGCTAGGGTTGATTTTTTTTTTACTGTCTTGTGATAATAGTATTATTTTAACGTAATAATATGTTACAATAATACGGTAGATTTCACTTTATTGCTACTTGTACGTTTTTATTGGTTTCGATCTGTTTTTTGTATAAATATATTAGGTTTAAGTATTGTTGTGATATGAGCGATGTCAGTGTGTCTAAAAAAAATTAAGTGTGTAATATCCAGAATCTTTTTTTTTTCAATCAACTCCTTGGAAACAATAGATGCAAAAAGTAAGTATTCCTCGATTTTCTACCTGGAATTTAGCACTAGCACTAGATACACTTTTTCTTTATACTTACGCCTTGAATATATTTTATAACAAAATACTACACGTACAAAATGCTTCGCCTAAATGTCACAGGGGTTTTCTTAAATCGGGACAACTATACACAGCGCTAAATTCTATGGAGAAATCTGGAGACTACGATTGTACGGAAGAACGGCGGCGGGCCACGTGACCACGCCTCCTCTCAAGTATAATGAAGTTCTGCAAAATCAATGCTATTAAAAAGAATAATGCAACATGTTATAATGACACAGTAGTGCGTAATGATTGGAAATACTGAATGGCACATTTTGCATAATATTTCAGCAGTTCACACAAGAAATGTTGACTCGTGTCAGTAGCACCACATGTCTTGTGCATTCCGCTCAATCTGGGAATATTATGAAGCGATATCTGCCGACGCGACGCGACGCGACGCGACGTGTATTGTGTTGTGTTGTGTTGTAGTATTGTATGACTCGTGCGACAGGTGCTTGATGCATCCTGCTAACATCAGCAGATGGAAATCCACTTTAATGGAATTGGAAAAACAAAATTCGCATCAAAATATTAACATGATTAACTGTCTGGAGATCGGATGTTTACTCAGTTAAAATAATTTTTAAAAAAATAATTTTAAAAATCTATGCAATCTTATGATATTTGCACATATTTCAATTAGTAAATACTATTTCCAATAAAGCCTAAGCGGCTTGTGCTTGAGAATAGGAATCGAGTCGTGTCGAAGTGAGGATTCGAACCGACGATCTCTGGACTCAGAGACCGCGACGCTACCCACTGGGCCACCACCCGTTCGGAATGCCGCCTTTATAACGCCTGCATCACACCTGTTCTCTCCTCTATGGCCGCGAATCATAGCACCTAACCAGGGCCCAACATAGCAGACTTCTGAGTGCAGAGAATAGGTGTCTTAGAAGAATATTAGGGGTGCGGTGGTTTGACTTTGTAAGGAACACAGAAGTAAGGCAACCCTTGGTATCTACTGTCATCCGGCGAAGGCGTTACGGCTTAGGCCATAATATACTAGGTACGTATGCCTACCGAGAGCCTTGACCATGCTTGCCTATTTTACAAGGCATCCGGTTCTCGGCGTCCTGGACGTCCGCTGTTGACAATCTGACAGAACTGCGGGACGTGGACCTGACCTGGGAGGATGCGCGGGAACTGGCGGCCGATCGCTTGGCTTGGAGGCAGTTTGTGTAATCCATATGCTCCACATAGGGAGCGGATATGGTAAGATGATGATGATGAAGCCTAATGAAGTAGGAGAGTGTAGTAGGTCACTTCTTACTACATCACGTGTCGCTAACCGTACTTTCCGATACACTTCGGGATAATGTAGATTGTAGAGCTAACAGTAACATCGTAAAATAATAAAAGGTTTGTAGTCCAAAAAACAGAATGCAGAAAAATAAACAAAACATCAAAAACCGTCGTTGCAATCCGTTAGTAAATGAGATAAATAAGTGAGATATAAGTTTTATTTTTTTTTTAATAAAAAAGAAATGTATGCAATCTTATGATATTTGCACATATTTCAATTTGTAAATACTATTTTCAATAAAGCCTAAGCGGCTTGTGCTTGAAAATAGAAATCGAGTCGTGTCGAAGTGGGGATTCGAACCGACGATCTCTGGACTTAACTCTGGAGACCGCGACGCTACCCACTGGGCCACCACACGTTCAATAATAATGTTTGGCTTTGTTGTGCGATCGGTGACATCACCATTTGATCGAAATAATCTAAAATAACTTTTCTTTCTTTTACAAAAAAAAAAAACTTAATTCATTAAATTTAATATAGGAATAAAATACACGTTCTAGAAAATTCTTTAATTATTTTTAATGCGATTGAAAACAATAACTGAAATCCTTGACTTCAACGGGGGTATTGGAGTTAGCGTTTATTGCCAGTATATCCTATCCACGATATAATCGTAGGATTTTCGTCTAGGCTGGTAGATAGAGGTGCTGAATACTGAGCCATATAATATGTTCAAGTACTTATGCCAATGGGTACAGTACGCTCTACTGTTGTTATATTACAGATAGCTAGGTACACGGTACACCTAACACCTAACACCTACAGCAGCTGACATAAGTAAAACCGACCAGTAGCTCAATCACAGATAACTATCGACGTAGTTAAAAACATGCTAACCACGTGCTAACGCTAACCATTTGACCGATCACAATGAACATACGTTCATACCACGTTCGCCGTAGCCAAGCATTGCCGAGCGTTGCCGAGCACCATAGATGATAATAAATATCGCGGCCAAACGTCAAATCGATAGTGATCTGTGATCGAGCTACTGCATTCGTTAGAAGTTGTTTATGTGTACTGTATTATACATCTATACTTTTTGTTTCCCTTATGCGCACCCAATGGTGCATAGGACACTGCGTTGGTTCACTAAGGGCAGTGTATCTTGATCATTTTGTTTATTACATACATCCATCCATACAGTGCCCTTGAAGTAATATTTTTATAGTAGAATGACGCTATAAGCGAGTACTTATTATAAAGTTACCTCTAAACCAGATGGATATTTAATATAAGTAATAGCTATCTTAAATAAAATCATGTTTCAGTGTCCATTACTTAAATACTTATGTATTTTTTTCTCGTATTGTATTTTTGCCTTTTAAAAATAAGTTTATTTTCAAAATAAGTATAAGTACATGAATTTTATCATTTTTCCCCTCTTCACTTTGCTTAAATATAAACATTTTTATAAGTGTTTTTCTTTTTGTATAATTCTGATTATTATTGTTATCACTCCTGATTACACGAACTATTTTTTTCTTATGGTTAACTTTGATTAAATAATATAACATTACAATACTTTTCTTTATTTATTAATCAAATTATTATTTATTTATTACAATACTTTTTTCCTTCTTCTAGGTCACTTTATAAACCCAAACGTAAAATAATTATTTTTTGTATTTTACATGTGTTTGATTTTTTCTTCTTTTATTCCCATATAATTTTTCACGCTGTGTAACTTTCTATTTAAAAAAAATATTTTGAAGTTGTATTGTTTATTTGATTTTGATGTACTATGTATCAAGTAGCATAGTGGTAGCGCATTTGCCTACCGAACATGAAATCGCGGGTTCATGCGGGGGCGGACAATGGAAAGTGGATAGCAATTTAGTCAAACGGAGACTCGTGTTAAAACCAAAACAGAATAATAGTAAAAACTGCTTCATCGGGCGTAACAGCTGTCACAGCCACTAGTACTTGTCAAATTATATTACCAGTTTTATCGTTCACATCTACGAAAACGCGTAAACAATAAATTATTAAAAATGAGGGAAATTTAATGTTTTTATTTAGATACGGTAGATTTGGCAAAAAATATTTTGCACTCGTAAATAATACCGCCAGAAATAAATAGGTGAATGTATTGTATTCAGTAAAATGGTGTCATTGTCAATATAGCATAACTAAACTATTTAAGCATTCAATAGCTAAATCTGATGCAGCTCAGGGTTGTTAATGATGTCAACAAGAACGCGAGCCCGCACCTACTAAATCTGTCAAAATTCACCAACAAATAAAATCCCCCGCTGAGCCCGGGCGCCATTTTGATTATAAATTCAAAATTAACCCATTTTCTCAATGATTTCCGCAAACAAACGTCTGTAATGCGTAACACACACCGTAATTCAGCTTAGTATTCAGAAATATTGTACAATTTGGCGCTTACCTATTGTGAGACTCCGTTATTGTCGTTGACTTAACAATCTGACATTTGTATAGTATTATTCACTAAAAACATGCAGAAAAACTCACTTGTTGCACAAATTTCACACTTACACTGTATTTATTGTACCACGTAAAGGAAATTTGCACAATTTAATATTTTTAAATCACTTTTAACGAGTAAAATACCGCAATAAAACACAGCACAACTTTCTCCGCGGCGGTATCCATAGAACTGCTTGTATTTTAGATGGTTAAGTATTGCCACTTTTGCTGTGTTCCGTAAATCGACCTCTGCAGAGTGTTTTATGAACTACGCTGCAGTCAATAAAATTCTATCTATTTTAGGAAATCTGTTTTACCGACATTAAGCCGGGCAAGATAAAATATTTTATTTTGAACAATAACAATAAAATAATATTTATGTAGACCTAGCTGCTAATAATGGTATACAGGTAAATATTGTTATAAGGTTTAAACCATAAAAACAAATTGAAGCAATATGATATAAAAATTTTCAAATCTCACAACTTTGGTTAAATAAAAAATATATTTTAAGCTCGTAAAACTATGAAGCTTTAAATTTTACTCAAGTTTTGGGTATTTTTTTCTGATTAGTTAATGTTCATTGATATCGAAGGCGGACCGCCAAATTATCTTAACCAAAAGAAACTGTATTGATTTGTTATTTTCATTAATTTACCAGCTCAACTTTTAACATTCTTCCATATTTTTATTACATTATTATGTTTATAAAACATCTTCAAAGGACTTTCAAAGGTTGATTTATCTAAAAAAGTTAATTAAGAATATTTGACGGTCACCCATCAATATGATTCATTGATTTAAGAATTTCTGTTTCTTGCTTTTGTTTGCATATTTTATTTAATAGCAAAAATAAAGCATAGATAGGTAGTAAAAGGGTTCAAAAGTATGTGTACCTACCTTTACTTTTTCATACAAAATTAATATTATTTTATAACTATTTACTACTAACTGTACTGTCCGTTACTTTGTCCACCTCGTGGCGTTCTGCTGCCATACACGAGTTCGCGGGTTCGACTCCCGATGGGGGTCAATAAGAAATATTTATTAGAATGTGTTTTTCACATAAAAATTATTACACGCTTGATATCTACGACTGGCGCTAAAGCGTAAGACTGATCATCTTGCCTTCATGTAACAAATGATAACAGTGCGTTGGGTAGTTAAATATAGTAACAGTAGTAAAGTATAGTAACCATCTCGTTATTTCCAGGATGGGGTAGGCTTAGAAAGTAAAAATATTTCAAATATGTTACTTATTTATTTTGTATACTGGTCCTATTGATTGTTATAAATCACAATAAGAGAAGATAAACTTATAATGAGTTTTTCTTATATCCTGTACATAAAAAATAAATAGATCTATAAAAATGTAAACGTAAAATAAAAGTTGAATTTGGCGCTATTTATGCAAACGGACGCGTTTACACAAATCGGATAGCGTTCAAAAACACGGAGGAAATTATTTACTAAGCTATTATTATTTTTTATTTTTTTAAACATTTAAGTAAAAACTGCAGACGTATTGTATTTAATTTTGTTGAGAGAAACATAAATTTAACACTAATAAATAATAATAATATGCCAATATGAAGGGAAAACCATTTCGAATTTACAAAAACATACGTTAAAGGCTGGTAGTTCCATACAAATGTTATACAAAATAAATATAAAAATTAACGTGCTTCTTGAGAAAAAAAAACCTCATTATCTGAGTCCAGAGTATGGAATCTACAACAAATTTATCACACTCACCTCGTTATGAAAGAAGATATTGATAATAATAATGTATAATTTTTACAGTTTCCATGCGAGGAACACCCATCGTCAGATCACAGTGATCGAACAAAGAGTATAGGAACGTAGCCCGATATATTGAAGTCCACATCTACGTCATGTAAATACATTTCTATGGGATTGCGCACGGCTTGTGGGTGTCAGCTAGGGGCTGGGGCAGATTTTTTTTATTATTTTTGTGTAAATATCGAAACCTGTGTGATACCGGACACTTGAAATAAACATGTGCGACCTACCGTTTTAGTTTAGTGCGTAACTTTTATACGAATTGGTGATATTGTGGTCGAATCCCGAGCGAATAATATAGCATCCGCCATCACAATGGGACTGAAAGCGAGATGGTTTTTATTAGGGTTTTACGTGATGTTTATACATTTCCGCGATATATTTGCAAATGGTGAGTAAAGATTATAGTTTTTATTACATGGTTATTCGTATCTCGCATCTGTTGCACAGTTTTCGGTTGGGTTTATGCTTTGTCTAGTAAAAATTTTTGTATACATGTATAGACATTTTTGCCGTAAATGTGTTGCTTCCGCGTAGTGATGTCGGCTTCGTTCATTGGGATATCCGCAGCCCGCGACGTGTGATGACTAACGGCAGCACGAGATGTGTTTCCCGGGAGCCACTTTTCCCCAGTTTCCGAATTTCCACCACCTTTTGGTGTTAATCCGCGATTGTTTGTGTTATTATCGTGGACAGTGACCGGTCCGTGTTGCGGTTGTTATCTCTCCACCGAATACGCTGATAAGACAAACAAAATACTCTGTTTTTTATTATTGAAAAGGTTTCCCAAGGATTTAGTTTGATTTTTCTTTTGTTGGGTATCTTGTCTATTGCAGATTTAAATCTTAATCGGAATTCTATTAGGATATTATATCGAAGGCCCCCACAGTCTGGTGGGTAAGATGCTGGACTAATTTCGGAAGGTTCTGGGTTCATTCCCCAGTGTTTTTCCCTCTGTATTGAACCTCCAAGCGTATTCAGTTGGTTTGGTAAAAAATAAAATAGTAGTAAAATCTTGATAGAGACAAATATGATTTCCATTTTTTCTATGTATAATATATTGTTTAACTGAAGTGAATATAGAACATACGGGGATTAGGTTTACAGAGCTGTCGGTATTTATGCAGCAGCTCATATTATTCTGTATATTTCCAAAGTGGAAAACACCTCATTCAAGTCTATGTTTTTATTTTTAATAAAAAAACTTCACAGCGAATTATTAGGAATGTTCATATTGAGGAAAAATACAAAAAGTGTGCTTATGCATATGGAGAGAACTCTTAGAAAAATCTTCAAGCTCTTAATTTGGTATAAAAGCCAATACATTGCAAAACAATAGTACATGTTTCCTTAGCTGTTTTATCACAATTATTTTAAATGGTAGCCTTTCAAGTGAGGATGCACAAGAACTGGCGGCCAATTATTAAGCTTGGGGGCAGTTTGTGGAATCAATTTGCAGAAAAGAATTCAAATCAACAGATTTAAAATTTAAAAATAAATAACAATAAAAAAGAAAGAAAATTAAAATAAAACAGAAATAAAAATGCATATTTTAAAAACAGAGCAAGGAAATTCCCAAGTGCAAAAATATAATTAAGTTACTAAACAATCTTATATGTATTCATCAAGTCTTAATCATCAATGATGTCCAAATCAACATTTTGTCCCAAGTTTTTGTAATCTCTTCATTCGACATATTTTAATATTTATTGTATTTAAATTTATCAGGAAAAATATTGTTTGTTTCTAAAGTAGTAGACTTTAGTATATTTCAGATTGTCTTAGCCATTGGCTGATAAGTTTATAGTACATAGTACTAACCACAAGCCTGGTAACTGATGAAACAGTAATGATGATAAACTCTTTCCTTCCGTGGGTTACATATTTATGTCACTATAACATCACATCCTTATGTGAAGAACTTAAATAAACATCAACAATTTTACATTTAATTCTCTATTTCCGCGTTATTCTCTACTTTAAAAATTTAAATGATACGTTAATTGCAATTTTTATTTGTACGCGATTTGTGTCAGGTAGACACTGCTTTATAAAAAAAAATATATTATAATATTTATTTAGTATAAGTATATTAAATTTTTTACATAGACTAATATACTTATTTTACATTGCACTTATTTTTTTATTCTTATCCTATCATTATTATTCATTCAATTTAGCCATGATATAATTGATATAATTGGCGGCCTCCGTAGCGTAATGGCTAAGACGCTGGACTCACGATACGGAGGTTCCGGGTTCGATTCCCGGTGAGAAAACAAAAATCAAAAGTGATTTTTTCTCAAGCCTGGGTGTTTGTGACGTTGTTCCCCTCTGTAATTGGGCCTCCTGCCCTGTTGAGGTGGTTAAAAAAAAAATTAAAAAAATATAAAATATATCTACACTAATATTTCTCAAATATATATTTTTTACACTTAGCCTTAAATATCTTAAAAATTTTGTTCATTTTTTTATTTGTCTGGCATCTCCTCATACATTTTGATGCCCTTATACATGAGACGATTCTGTGACATAGTTTTTCTTTTTCTTTTCTAATCTTATATTTTTTGAACCTCTTGCTTTATGAAAAAAGTCATTGTTTTTTTATTTGTTTTGCAAATATCTTGGAATTATCCCGTTAATGATTATGCCCGTACGGAGTGCACGCCCCTGGCAGACAAGTGAAATCCCAATGGCAATAATCTCAAGAGATCACTTTAGCCGTCCAGATATAAAGCTATAAAGAAAGGAAGAAGTTGACAGCTGACAGACATGTGGATATCCAGTGCTTTTAGTGACGAATCCTAGGAAGAAGAATTGACAGATTTCAAAATAAAATTTGCATGTTTGATTTGTTTGCAGATAAAGCCACTGGTCCTCAGATACTTATGGTAAAAGCGGAAGGCCGGCTGGGGTCCAACGCCACCCTGTCCTGCGTCGTCGCACCCGCTGACGCTCTGGTGGAGTGGACCTTCCACGTCACGCCCATCATCATCGACGGGAAGCAGTAAGTGTCTCCGTCCTCCCTTGCAGGTGTAACCAGCCACCTCTCCTCAGATAACCGTAGTGAACGTAGTCCAAAGCCACCTCGTCCTGCGTCGCTGATAGTGTTTTTTCCATTTGTGTAAATACAATGAAGGGTGTTTTCGTAACTCAAATGTATTTTCAAATCGTGTTACAAGTTTGAACGGCAAGTTTTTGGCAAAAATTGGTCAATATTTACCTGTAAAACAGTTGTAACTTCTATGGATTAATCCTTAAACAAAATTCGACCTAAAAACTACGCATATTTAGTGATTTCTCTACGACAGTAATACACTTCTGTATTACTCACCTTTGCATCTGTTCTTGTGTCAATATTTGTCCTCTGTTGGCTGTTGGTAAATAAACATCAACCCAAATGTTATCATTCCGAGCATTAAGTCTTAGCTGTTTTATCATCGAAATACAGATAGTGCTGTGACGGGTTAATACCACCTACTTTTCACTATGATTTATGATAATATATACTTTCATAAATTATGATCTTTTTTATTTTTTAGAAAGTGCCGCATGAAGCATGTGGCGATCAATATAAAAAAGCGAAAATTATAGTTTTTTTCATTAATTTTGCACCAAAAACATAAGAAACGCTTCGTTTTGAGAATCACACCAAGCAAAATTAGTACATTCAAGCGGACTTTTATGAAGCATTTGACAGCTGTACTAAATATAGTTCCGTGAAAATGATATTTTTTCTACCCAGTGTGTCTTGAAATCTGCATCATTAAACTTTTTAAGAAAACTGTACTTGTTTTTGGTATCAATTGAAAGAAAAATAATGAATCTACAAATTTATACACTGTTCTATTGTTTTATCTACATTTTAAATTTATATTTCTTTAAACATTCTTCATTAATCTGCTACAGATCTACTAGTGATGAAATGATTGGCAGGATTATATTATTATTATTATTATTTTAATATTAGGCGAGCAGCTTAAAGCTGATATTGCCTAAATCGGACAGTTAGTTAGGCCTTAAACTTGTCCAGTCCATTCTTAAACCCGTTCACACTATTCGCAATGACCAGCTCCTGCGGTAGCCCGTTCCAGCTATCTACCACCCTGTTGCTCAGGAAATGTTTTCTTGGGTTCTGATTAAACCGGGATTAATTATATAAGAAAAGTCGTAGTATCCATGCGGAATTTTGTAAACTTCAAGAGAAAAAAATTCAAATCACATCATATCATTGGTTCATAATTAAGTCTAGCACCTGAAGCCCATCCTAGGGGATGCGCGGATATTTAAAACGTGTGTTAAAATCATTTCTTTAGTAAAAAATTCCAGGGAGAAAATCGAGGACTACCATTGTATTGAGAAATGGCCAAGGGTCATGTGAGATCGCATCCTCTTAAGTCATTATATTCAGGGCATACGGTATATTTGTAAATGAATCCTTTGCACATTATTTGATATGAATCTGTTTGTTTCCCAGGTACAGCACGTCCCGGCACAACATGACGCTGTCGGTGGACGCGGACGGGAACCGCGCGCGCGGCGTGGTGGCGCGGCTGGAGGTGGCGCTGGCCACGCGCGCGCAGCACGGGCGCTACGGCTGCCGCGCGACCGACGCCACCGCGGCCGGGCCGCCCGCCGCCGCCGCGCTGGACCTCGACTTGTCGCTGCCCGCGCGCGCCGTGGCCACCTCGCGCGGGCCCGTGCTCGCGCTGCCCGCCTCCACCACCTACATCTACTGCGTGTTCGAGGGTTAGTCCAGACTTGTAATGATATTTACTTAATTTTTTTTCCCTAATGAAATACCTCGCTGGGCAAAACCCATGTTGAGGTTGAAGATAGATAGATACATGTGTGCGGACAATCTTTAACATGTCACACACCTTAGAGGGAACATATCCGTGTTTCCTTATAATGTTGCAGTTCTAGGCAGCACTCCGTGTGAGCTGCTCGATATAGGAATCCGTGTTAAGTAGTGGTTTCATTTCAGGGTTCAACCTCACAGAAGTAAAGTGGCGGAAGGACAAGGAGATGAGCAAGCTCCCTCTGGAGAACCAGGTGTCGGTGCAGATCAACGAGACTCACATCAATGGCTCGCTGAAGCTGGCGGACGTGAGCCGCAAGGACAACGGCACGTACCTGTGCGGGGTGCGTGACCAAGCGCAGCACATGGTGGTGGCTGGCGTGCCGCTGCTGGTGCTTGAGCCGCCGCAGATCAGCATCGACTACATGAAGGCCGTCGGCGCGCGCAAGATCTACCTCAACTGGACGGTGGGTCAATAATTACATCTGATCAATGGATAATAATAATCACCTCATGGACGGTGTGCATTTATATTACTTAATGAATTCCAGACCTAATCAATTTATGGATGCGAAAATCCAACAAGAATTTAAACTACAATAAATAATTTTTATAACTTATAGATGTAGTGCTGGAATCCAATTGGTCTTGCAGCTATAAAGCTCTGCTGTATGAAATTTCACCTAGTGAGATAAAAAAATTGTGACTCTAAACCATATTTTTTTGTTTTGTCCTATCAATGATCAATGATAGATTCCCTTCATTCCTCCCTGAATTGACCAAGCATACTTACTGAATTCTCCTAAGCTTCTATATATCTTTCTATACGTTTGTATTATCTCGCCAGGTGAGTGACGGCAATGCGCCCATCGAAGCGTACAGCCTACAGCTGCGCAAGAACGGGACGGAAACGTGGACCTACTACTCGAGCCCCATCAGCAACCGCAGCACCCAGTTCGTGGTGCGGGACCTGGAGCGGGGCGCCGCCTACCAGCTCAAGATCGTGGCCAAGAACTCGCAGGGCTACGGCCCGCCCTACGCCGACCCCCGATGGATCACCACGCTGGACGAAGGTGAGACTTCAAACTGACTGTTCAATGATGAGAGATTTTGTGTTATTGTTTTTTATGTCAAGACGTCATCAATACGTTTTTTGCCAGGCCATTGAGCTGAACTAACATAATGTATTTGTACTTTGTATATTCTGTATGTTGTCCTGGACCATAAATTATATGTTTCTTTTATGTACACACATTAAATAAATGCAATGTTATATATTTACAAAAATTAACTTATAATTACTGCTAACTCGGTTTCACCTAAAATGTCGCTTAATGACTTCTAATAAATACTGACAATAGAATATAATAACAAGAGTATTCGTAATGTTGTTTTGTTTTCTAAAGTATACTAGTATATCTCGACCATTTAGATAGAAATCTCCAGTTCAAGAAATTATGATTTGAATCTTGATTTTTAGAAAGAAAAAAACAACATGCAAAAGTCACTTTCTTCAGTTATTTAGATCTTGTAAATACACAAAATAAATGAAAAGTTTTGAGCACTCTTCTAAGCACAATAAAAACACAAACGTTGCTTACACGAAAACAGTGTTTCTAGAGTTGGTGAAACTTGAGTGTTGTCAGTTGATTAAGCCAGTTTGTTGTATCCCCCCCGGCCCGCAGACCCGCAGTTCGTGCCCACGCTGATGGTGAAGGGGTTCACCATGTCGTCCGTGACGGTCGGCTGGAGCCCGCCGCCCGAGCCGCTGGCCGAGTTCGTGCACTACTACGAGCTGCTGGCGCGCGAGCCCGGCCGGCCCGACACGGCCGACAAGGAGGCCGTGCACTCGGGCAACTACCGCAACCTGCCCTACATGTTCGACAACCTGACGCCTGACACCAGCTACATCTTCAAGGTAGTCAATTACACAGCGGGAATCTACATGATATTTGCAGTCGATTTTTTTAGAATCAAATTTTTTTTTATGACGCATATTTTTTTGAGAAACATGGCCCGATTGGTTCAAAGTTTACATACTAAAAATTACGTATATTTTGACGCACTAAAAATTTTGATGATTAGAGACATCTAGTGAAAGTAATTTTCCCTAAAAAAAGTGTCAAAATTATGGCAAATTGTTATCAAATACCATTTATTTAGTCAAATTAATACTATCCATAAAGAAACGAATAAAAAAACCGCATATTATATTTGAATAATGAAAAAAATGCACTACTCTATCCCATGTTGGATCTTTTATTATTGTTACAAAAACAGCGGTCACATACAGAGCTTGTACTCAGTGTTGCCATTACAAACACAGTGTTTCTATGATACATAACACTGCATTTTAATAAGAATTCATGAAATTTAATTTTTCTGCGGTACATTTGAAGACTATTGAGAAGAAAAAAAAATTTTTTCAACCTAGATTAAAAAGTATTAAAAAAAAAATTATAAATTTTTTATATTACACATTCGACTTCAATTATGACGTAGATTCACCAGTTTTCGGGTTGTACTAGGAGTTTTGTTACACCATGTATAACTTCATGGTCATGGATAGTCCAATATGGCAATATGTCTTAATACATTGTTTGGTTTCCAGGTGCGCTCGTGTTCGGAGCTGACGGCGGAGTGCGGCGCGTGGAGCCAGCCCGTGAACGGGTCCACCATGGACGGCGCAGCCGGGCCCCCGGCGGGCGCGCGGCGCTCGCATGCCGCTACGACCCCGTGAGCGGCACGGGGCTGCTGTACGCCTCCTGGCTGCCGCCCTCCACGCCCAACGGGAAGGTCGTGCGATACAATGTAAAGGAAATGCTATAACACTTATTCATTCGGGAAACTTATAAAATACTAATAAATAATTAAATCCCAACACCATTTTACGTCAAGTTCTATTGTCCCATCGGGCATTGCTAAACTGCCGCAGCGTCCACAAAATACATAGTATGTAATTGTCATTTTTAAATATTTTATTTGTTAAAGGAGATAAATAAATGATTAAAAAATCATTGCTCTAATGTTAAATTCCAGGGAGAAAATCGGGGAATACGTTTGTATGGGAAAGCTGCCACGAGTCACGTGGTGGAGTATGCTCGGATTTAAAATTATGTAACCATTATAGAAAATAAACAGTTCTTTTTATATTATCTAAAAAAATAGGAGACCTTATTTTAGGGATTCCCCTTTGTAGTTTGTTATTCCTGAAAGTTTCTAGAAGGAATATGAAATGTTCCCTAATTCTTATTCATAAATTTTTAAATAACCTAATTAGGTTCTGCACGGCATACAGTGTCTCATTATACGTGTCTTCCTCAGGTGGAGCTGTTCAGCAACGCTTCGTTCCTGAACGCGGAGGGCAAGCTGGAGAGCCTGTCCTGGGGGCCCAAGATCCGCCACGTGCAGGCCACGGCCAACTCCACGCGCTTCGAGAACATGGCGCCCAACACCAACTTCACCGTCAAGATCAGTGCCGTCACCAGGACCAAGCGGCCTGGGGAGCCGGTAACTAATCCTGTTAACATATCACGCTAGATTATAAGCACTAGGACTTACATCATTGGAACGACGGAAGAGACGGGATTTAATTGGAACTTACAAGATACTAAATGATTACTACGACTGTCCCCTACCCGAATCTACGGGGTCACAACTGGAAGCTATATCGTCCCCAGTTCCACCTCAACGCCAAGAAAAACTTCCTTCCCAGTCGGGTGGTTTTAGAGTGGAACAAATTGCCAAGCCTAGTTGTCCATTCCACTACGGTCAACCAGTTTATATGCAGAGGCAGACTATAATACAGTAATAATAACAACCTGTATCTGTTTCCAGGTGACAGTCTGGTGCACGACGCCCCCGTCCGTGCCCCCGCGGGACTCGCTGCAGGGCTTCCACTGGGAGAAGGTGCGCGACGACGGGCGCTGGCTGTTCAGCCTGCACATGCCGCGCGTCAGCGAGCGCAACGGGGCCATCTGCTGTTACAGGTGAGGAATATAATATAGCATTGTTACCATCCTGTATACATACTGATTGGAAACTAAGTCAATTATAAGGCTCAAAAAAATATAGTTCAGCATTTTTCAGTTTATAATACGATTTTTAAATCCGATTAAATTATTTTTATTCCTAATTGTTTAAATTTTTGTAACGTTGGCTAAAATTGATAAAATGGCAGCGCTGTGTACTACTGTCATTCAGTCTTTTGACAAATAAAACACATAGAAAGTTCTGTTTTCGTTTCCGAATAAAAAGTATATAGAAACACTCTTCTGCTAAAATGTAATGTTCTGTAAAAATTTTGAGTCAATTCATCAATCACTTTCCGAGATTTAAATCCGACATATAGTTCTATTGTTTTATAACAAAATTAATGAAAAATATTTTTTGAATAAATCTGTTTTTTCCTTCTTCTGAAAAATGGAATTTGTAGGCGCAACGACGAATTGCAAAAATAGTAGGCTATATAGATTTTATTCACAACACTAAACTATTCCTTGTGATGAGAGTGTTCCGAGAATATCGTAAATTTCATATTATATAGTGCCTGAGTCAAGCTGCGTCTGATGACTGTTGGTTAGCTAGATATTGGAGTGCTGCGCTATTGTCGTCACTAAGGCAAGTCTCTGGTGGCCGTTGCAGGGTGTTCCTGGTGCGCATGAAGAGCGCCCAGCAGCTGGAGGACATGCCCTCGCCGGAGCACCTGGCCGTGTCGTCGTACCGCGCGGCGCACAGCGGGCGCGCGGGCGGCGCCTACCTGGCCGAGGTGTTCACCAGCGCCACGCTGCGCGCGCGCGTCATCCTGGGCGACGGCGCGGCGCCGGACGCCGAGCGCCTCACGCCCGCGCTGCGCCAGTGCCGGCGCTGCGCCTCCTTCGCACCGCGCGCCGCGCCCGCCCCGCCCGCCCCCGACCTCGTCACCGAGATCGTC
This sequence comes from Micrasema minimum, assembly GCA_022494985.1. Lineage (NCBI taxonomy): Eukaryota > Metazoa > Arthropoda > Insecta > Trichoptera > Brachycentridae > Micrasema > Micrasema minimum. Next base: position 8,436 of record JAGVSP010000265.1, on the reverse strand, counting down.
GACGTGCAGGAGGTCGAGAGGCAGGAGAAGTGAGTGAATTTTTGTATCGGGTCAAGCTTATTAAGCTGAAAACTGTTTTGGAGGTTAGTTCGTAGAGATCTTTGTATTAATATCCTTGTAAGACGAAATGCGTCAAGCGTTTTAATAAAAAACCTGTGTAGAACTCTTTGTGTTTAATTAAATACAAGTGTTTCCCTGTATAAAAATCAGTTGTTGAAAGTTACCAATGTTTACCAAGAAGATAGTCAGCACTCACTGTTACCTTTGTATTTCCAGGGCTCTAGCGGAAGCCAAGACTGACCCCGTCACCACTACGGCGGCTCCCACTACCACCGTCCTTCAGGAGGAGCCCACCGAACCCACCACCGCTGGAGAGCCCGACGAAGATTACTGTAAGTCCACATGGCCAACATTTACTCAACCCTCAGACACCGCTTATGCATAATGTCATTGTTTGAATTTCTGGAGTCCATTTATACAAGGCGTTTCGGCTGGCTGGGCCATATACTGCAAATTCTTTTATTAACAGATCCTGCAACACGTATAATAATACGTTTAATTATATAGACTTAACTCATATTAAATTGGATAGGTTGAAGAAAGATGCTGCAAGTATTTTGTTTTAAAAAATTAAGTATTTTGTTTTAAAAATTATGTTATTTAGTTAATCTAATAAGGTATGTGATGAGTACCTATCCTGTACATACATTGATTATCTGGGTATTATAGTTTTTATTTTTTCTAAATTTTAATTTCTAAAAAATGCCAATTTTATTTTTCAGTTATGTTACTTTTCCTTTAAAACATTTTAATTTATGCTTTACATATTACAAATAAGCAACTGTGTACAGGATGGGTACTTTGCAACAAATAAAATGTTTCAATATTTTTAGATACTTAAGTGATAGCCTTTAAGTGGACATTATTGTTAGAAATTAATGTTGTATATATTTAAAATAAGTGTATGTCTGTTGGCTGTCCATAAAAAAAAAAAAAAAAAAAAAAAAATAAAATATGCCTCCCAAGAGCCTACCTTGCTTACCTATTTTACAATGCATCAAGTTCTCGGCATACTTGACTGTCCCCTGCTGACAAGCTGTAGAAAGTTTTTCAAAGGAACGACTCCACTAACCTGATTTGTCAAGGAAGTTTTGTCCTGGCTCCTTCTTGCTAGAACCAGCTGCTAGAATTGGGAGCACTGCGCTACTAACTTGTGCACACTCCGAATGTTCTTTATTTGTTCTCCTGTCGGACAAGTTGTTTGTTTGACATCGGCCAAGGAGATGTGTGACGGTGGGGAATATGACGTTATGTTGGTCTGAACATTATTACAATTTAATAATTCTTCTCTCTGTAATGATTGTTTGTCAATGATTGTTTTTCAGCTGCCTCCACTGAGAAGAACGAATCAGATAAAAGTAGACTCCTCAACAAGATTACCAAAACTCCCAACCAGAGAACCGCGAGAACCTAGTGGGCGGGTATGGTGATAGGAAATTCGCTCTAGACGACGACTTCTACATCAACAGGAGAATCTCGCACCAGAACAAGCTCACCGCTGTCTCTAGCACTCCCGACAATATCGAGAAACAAGACTGGAACAATGATAAGAGTGATTACGCCGACAATAAGAGTGACGACAGTCTGGAATTCCAAGAAGATGACGCGGTGTGGGCAAACAACGACGAGGAAGACGTAGAGGAGTTTGTCGTTCGCTCCAGGGATACAGACAGAAAGAGAAGAGAGGAGTACATCGAAGGGAACGGCGGTCAGTATTTAGGAAAACACAAAATCGTCGCTAGAGACGTGGAGTCGAGGATCGGTTTGTACTCCCGCCACGCCGTCTGGAAGAGGCAGGTGGAACAGAGTGACAACTTCGCCAAACTGATGGTGGATTTGACGAACGAAGATCCCGGAAAATCGGCGTCTAAAAATCAGGGTCGGAACGAGCGACTCAAAAAGTTGCAGGAGCAGAAGGAACGCGGGCCGGTGGCGGACGTGGGCGGGGTGAGCGAGGGGAGCGAGGGGGCTGAGGAGGAGGCGGCCCCCGGGGAGGAAGCAGCGCTCGCCGAGGCTGCCGTGCCCGCTCCCGAGGGGAGCCTCGACTCGCTGGACCAGATCTACGACGGCCAGCTGGATATAGATTCCAACTATACGGGCTTCGTGGAACTGTTGGGTGAGTTGTCTGATCTTGTATTTTTTTATACCGAAAACAATTGTAGCAGGGATGCTTACAGACAATCAAAAGTTGTGCCAGATGCTTACAAAGTTTGAAGAATGAAATCATTGTCATTTTATCAATCAATGCAAACAGTCAAATTCAAGTTCAAAACAGTGAAGGGACAAAATCTCCCAATGAGTAATACTAATTATTATCTACTACCTTTACAAGCTAACTTACTATGTCAGGTTTACTTATCTAAAACTGCCATATGTGTTGCAGAGTTATGCCATTACGATTGAACGGGTGTTGTAATGATTTCAGTACACTCGGAGGGAACGGAGTGGGCTCCGGTGTACAGTAACTACTTCAGTGTCCTGAACCCGGGACCTGATGAGATCCCGGCGGGAGACGAACAGACCTTCCAGATTATATTGAAGGTAGGTAACTCTTGCCCATCAAAATTTTCTGTAAATGCTGAAAAATTAAACAAAAAATAAAAAAAATCCGTCAGTACAAAGGGTCTTGTATGTAATGCGATGATGATCGCATTTAAAATCCATACTTTTAATTATTTATGATTCAATTTACAGACGGATACATATTATATTGTTGCTTGGTAACCTTTTCCTTTCCATCGTCGATTCTCCCCCCACATATTTTATCTTTTATTAAGACTGTATTTGTTTGTAGGTGTTTGGCGCTTGCGTGGCTGTAGCTCTATTCCTGATCGTCATAGTGCTGTGCGTCCACAGGAACCGTCGCAAGGTGCCGCACAACGGCGTGGAGATGAACAACTTCCCCTCCAAACTGAGGTGACTTACAGTGTACATTGTCCATCGGGTGGTTTGTAAGAGTTCTTTTACTCACCAACACTATATTTACTATCGCCGAGTATGCCAGGCTCTCCAGACCTCTCCACCCACCTATTGTTATTATTATTCTAGGCAGGGGGGGTGAGCTCCTAACGTCACTGCGACCTGTGAAGATCTATTGTGATGATTTCCCTTAAGTTAAGTTAGTTGAGGAGGGTTAGGACTAGCACATCCAATGCTATAGTCTTTGAAAAACTGGGCCACTAGGAAGGGAGCGAGCTCCTTTACATCATCTGGCCCAAGAATGTAACTTCTCTTATGATGTAGGGCATCGCAGTCACATAGGATGTGTTTAGGCGTTTCCTACTAGAAGCACTAACCTCGCCGTGTTGCAGGAACTTGTACCAGAACCTGCGCGGCGGGCAGCACCAGCTGGTCCCGTACAGCCCGCCCGACATGCCGCCCATCCTCAAGGACCAGCTGCTGGAGGCGTACACCGAGCGCCAGGCCAGCTCGGGATATGGCTTCCAACAAGAATTTGAGGTATGCCAAAAGTATAATCATTATTCACATTGTTTATGAGGGGTCGTCTGGCGGGGTTTACTTACTGGTTCTAATGGTAGAATGTCGGCTGAATGTGTGACATTTCCCTTGCAGCTCCTGCCGGACTCGTTCCCGGACCGCACGACGGAAGCGTCGGAGGCCAAGGAGAACCAGGGCAAGAACCGCTACCCGGACATCAAGGCCTACGACCAGACGCGGGTGCACCTGTCCACCGTGGACGGCATCCAGGGCAGCGACTACATCAACGCCAACGTGGTGCTCGGCTACAAGGTAACGATCCCAGATATCAAGGCCTACTATCGTCATATCTCTCTACACTAAATGTGTCTAATGATGATGATGATGAGTGCGTTTTGGTTGCAGGAGAGGCGGAAGTTCATTTGCGCCCAGGGCCCCACGGACGTGACGGTGCACGACTTCTGGCGCATGATCTGGGAGCACAACCTGGAGCTGGTGGTGATGCTGACCAACCTGGAGGAGTACTCCAAGGTCAAGTGCGCCAAGTACTGGCCGGACCAGCACCACGCCGAGAAGGTCTACGGGGGCGACATACGTGTCCTGCACCAGGGGGAGAAGAGGTACGCACGCACACGCATCCACACCATCCTTTAATATCTGCTCTCTACTGCATCATAGTTTGTAAATTAAATTCGATTAAAAATTCGAATTTAATTTACAAAATATTTCACAAACAAAATGCTTTGTCCTTATGTCACAGGAGTGGTCTCAGAGCAATTGTAAAGTAGTTTTGACTTAAACTGCCAATGAATTGTCATGCCTTCAATAGCAGATGCCTTGCTAAACAGGCAAGCATGGTAAAGACTCTCAGGAGGTATACTTACATACATAATATACTAAATCACTGTTGACCAACCAGGAAGAGTATTTGGGATTTCCGTCAAATGCAAAGAATGTGGATTCTAATTGTATTGTTTGTCTGTTGAAGGTATTCCGACTACATCATCCGTGAGTTGAGGATCAGCAAACATCTCGTGTCCAGCGATGGGGAGATCATTGAAGCCAATGGAGTCAAGAAGAACGGAGGTACTGTCAATTAAAGTCTCCAATAATCACTTTGTATTGCCCAACCAGCCACAAACTAAAACTCTTACACGCTTCAATTTCTTCACATCCTAGGACTCATTTTCAATTTTCAACAAATTGTTTCGCAGATGGATAGGACATGGTCCTGGTAATGCCATTTGTCTGCAGAATTTGAGTATTGTAAAGACTTACTGTTAAGGATGCGGCATTTACCAGGAAGGCAGGGGAGAAAGGCAGCTTCTCTAGTGATTGCACAGTCGACCACATCTCTTACAGTTGGCCGCTGCTGTCTTCTTAATCTCAAGCCAGCCAGAGATCATCTGATCAATATCTCTTCTGTCTAATATTTGTTTGAGAACTCGATAACAGTTTGTTTTTAATTCTAGTTGGTGAGATGAATAATGGCAATGGCAACAATGGTAATGGCACGGCCAGCGGGAATAATGAAGAGCGAGTTGTGAAGCAATATCACTTCCTGATGTGGAAGGACTTTGTAGCTCCCGAGTACCCGCACGCCCTACTCAAATTTATCAAGGTACTGAAAACCATCATCTTAACGTTCTGTGATTATCTTCCTTAATGATTTAGTGAATAATAGTAGACTGCTCTTACATACCTACCTACAAGACAATTTAAAGATGTTTTGGAAGGGCCTATTTCCAATGGTTCCTTGCAAGTTATATAAAGTTCAATCAATATGAAGCAGGCACAAAATGCTTAGTTATGTCTAGTCTGTTGTTCTATAGTATATTTAAGTTTGTTCGCCTGGTGGAGTAGTGGAGGAGTAGCGAGTTAAGGTGTGCCATACTAAGTGAGGTTGGTGTTTGATTGCAGCGCGTGCGGGAGGCGAGCAGCGGTCGCACGGTGCTGGTGCACTGCAGCGCGGGGGTGGGGCGCACGGGCACGCTGGTGGCGCTGGACGCGCTCCTGGACCAGCTGGCCGCCGAGGGCCAGGCGGCCGTGCTCAACACGGTGTGCGACCTGCGGCGCCAGCGCAACTTCCTGGTGCAGAGCCAGAAGCAGTACGTCTTCGTGTACCGCGCGCTGCTGGAGCACGCCTGCTTCGGGGACCGCGAGATCCCACTGCCGCGCCTCAAGGCCGAGCTGGACCGCCTGCGCCAGACGCAGGAGGGCAAGGCCGTGTGCGCCATGGAGGCCGACTTTGTGCTGCTCAACTACATGGTAATCCCCGCACTTGTTACTGGCACGCAACACCCTGCACATCATACAAGCACCTTACCAGATCCCGGCATGCGTTGAGTACAACTACACTACATCATGTTTAATTTTGTCTTTTCTCTGCAGAAGAAGACGCTTGCGGCAGTGGAAAGTGAGAAGCCATGTGAAGCGGGCAGCGCGGCGGAGCACGCGGCCAAGAACCGCAGCGAGGCCGTGTTGCCGTACGACCACAACCGGGTCATCCTCGCCCCCCTCCCAACCAAGGAGTACTCCACCTACATCAACGCCTCCTTCATAGAAGGTCGGTGCCTATACTTCCTACCGCAATACGCTGGATAACCAACAGCACTTCTGATTACCAAAAAACCATTCAGAGTGAAAAGAGCAAAGTTTTTATTACAAGCAATAAAAATGAAAAATTTTGCTTTAGAGACTGTGAAGACTTGGAGTTGTTTTTGTTGGATAAATCCAACATTAGCTAAAGAAGTTTACAATATTTTTCAATTCCTTTGCATGTAAAACCCACACTTCAAATTATTGTATTTCGCTTATTAATTATATACAAAAGGATCCACCGATGGTTTAGTGATTATTTGTTTGATTTTTCTGCATTCTTCGTTGTATCGGCCCATTCACAACACTCACAGGACTTGTTTATTAAGTCAGCGTTGCCCGTTGCAGGTTACGACAACTCGGAGTCGTACATCGTGGCCCAGGACCCGCTGCCCCAACACCATCGCCGACTTCTGGAGGATGGTGTCGGAGCAGGAGGTCTCCACCATCGTGATGCTCAGCGAGGTGCGTATCTCTAACCTAACCTAACCTGACCTAACCTAACCTGACTGAACACCATGTTTGGAGACCGTGCATTAGATCCGACTGCCTATCTATGGGCCTGATTTATACGAAACAACATTCTTTTGATATTTCTAGAGTATATACCTATACCTTGCCTTTATGTAACAAATAATCAAGATTCACTGCACTTGGAATTCTAATTCTGTGGCGAGAGAGTAGTAGTTATAATTGTCACCAGTGTATAGTTAGGTGAGTGGCGTGTGTTACAGCTGGGGGAAGGCAAGTGCCCTCGCTACTGGGACGATGAGGACATTACGTACGAGCACATGACCGTCAGCTACCTGCAGAGCGAGTCCTGTCCCTACTACACGCGCAGGGAGTTCCAGCTCACCAACACAAAGGTGACGACATTCAACTACACCCGCTAATCTATCTTTTTAATTTGTGATTTATTTCATTCAATGAATGTGGTGTGTCTGCAGAACCAGGAGAGCTCGCGGGTGACGCAGCTGCAGTACCACGGCTGGCCCACGGTGAGCGGGCAGGTCCCCGAGGTGACGCGCGGCATCATCGAGCTGGTCGGCCAGAGCGGCGCCGCGCCCCCCGCCTCCCCGCCCCTTCTCGTCCACTGCAGGTAGGCCCACTTCATCCCCTATAACGGTCTAATACTTGTAACAAAACTGTATGTTCATTCTTATTTTTTGTACTTTATTACATGGAGTGGTTTTTGTTTCCGCAGTTTGGGCACGGAGCGATCGTCCATGTTCGTGGCTCTCAGCATCCTCATCACGCAGCTGTTGACGGAGCGGAGGGTGGACGTCTCTACGGTGACTCGCAAGCTGCGTACGCAGCGCATGGGCTGCCTGGACACTTTCGTAAGTATTTCTTAGTGTATACATGTTACAAACCTTCCGCCCCTCGTTCTGCCCCCCACTGACTCCCTCCCTGCCCGCAGCTGCAGTACGAGTTCCTGCACCGAGCCATCCTGAACTACGCGGAACTGCACAACTTGCTGAGTGGGAGCGACAGCTAGAGCGGCCCTAGCCGGGGGGGCTAGAGACCGCCCTAGCAACACAAGTCTGTTAGGATAAATGGCGCCGTGGTTCCGACTCGTGCCCACCGCCGCTCATTACGATTATTGTTTTTATTTATTTTTGTATCATACTATTATTACTAGATATAATATATTACAGTTTTTTTAAATTTGATATTTAAACGTAAGGAAAATATACCAATTTAGCCCATTTACTAATAATACAAGCATGTTGTTAGGTTTTGTATTTTTTAATATTGAATATAGTAAGTAAAGTAAAGTGAGGAGAAAATGTTAGGATTTTATATGTAATTTTTGTATTCTGCGGATATTTCCTTTTCCTATTGTCCCTGGGAGGTGCTCCCGACTCCCGAAGTTGACATTTATACTGTATCTGTATATACCCGTAATATTATAGTTTGACAATGTTTTCGCCAGACGAAACAGCGGAAATTTATGTTTGTTTTGTCCACCCATAAATGTTTCTTATTTTGTGCCATACGAAAAGTGAATTGGATATTTATATCATCACAGTAGATTAATTTGTTTGAACCAAACCCTTTACAATTTATAGGAGATTCGGTTCTCACTAATCCCACTAGGATTCTCCTTGAATAAAATAGTAATTAGTGAGTGTAGTAAGTTGGAACAAATGAACACTGGTCCGTACTTAGTTATTACTCCGATTTTCATTTGGAAATGTATTCTTTGAGTTGGCATAATTTTTTTGGATTTTTTTTCTTTGGAAATTGTCAGCAGACTGATTTATTTAATAATTTGTTCAAAATATTTGTATTATTTTTCTTTTTAAAATGGCTTCTTTTGAAACTAAAATGTTTGCT
>JAGVSP010000264.1:0-105686 GCA_022494985.1 Micrasema minimum | reverse complement strand
CGTTCCCCGGTGATTTATTATTTCCCCTAAGGGTTTAAAGCATTTTTTCGGTTTTTAACATTAATTTTTAAAAATTTTTAAGTTTTTTTTCGGGAAAAAAAGAAAAAATTTAAAAAAAAACAAAAAATTTGGTTTTCGGGTTTTTCTGACGGAAGCCATTTCATTTTTAAACCTAAAGGGGGAAAACCCGCTTTTGGGCCCTATCAAGGGGCCCCGAAAACGAGAAGTCGGGAAGCTAGAAAAAATTTTTTTGGCCCCCTTTTCAAATTTAAAGCTTAAAAAATTTGGGTTTGTTCCTGGGTTTTTTATTTGGAATAAAAATTCCTTTTCAAAGGTTTTTCTTAAGCTTTCATCATCCTTCCGTCCCGGGGGGGATCCCAAACTGCCCCAAAAAAAACCCCCCCCGGTTTTCCCCCCAAATAAATTTATTCTGCGGTGGGAATTTAACGGGCCCAAAACGGAAAAAATAGCCTTTTTTTTAAAAGGTTGTGAATTTTAGGGAATCTTTTAAATGGAAAAAATTGGGAACATAAAAAAAGGGTTTTTTTTCAATCCTTCCCGGGTTTTTAAAAGGCATTTCCCTTATCCAGGCGCCAAAAAATAAACGGTCACGGGTTGTAAGGCGGATTTGTTTTAAACGAAAAAATTTTTTAAACCCTTTTCCTGTCCCCTTTTAAATTTAGTTAAAAATTAAAAAAAACCCCCTGTTTAAAGTTTTTTTTCCCGCCAAAAATTTTTCGTTTTAACGTTAAGAAAACATTTTTTTAAAAAAGGGCATTTTTACTTTTTAAGAAAAAAAATTTAAAATTAAATATTACCGGAATTTATTTTGGGGTGAGCCAAAATTTTTTTGAGTTAAATTTTGAAAAACTAAACGATAAATGCATCAATCACCTATTGATACCCTCGTATCTAATCAGTGATAAATTATCACGGTTCTACAATGAAATACGTGGCAGTTTATTGCGTTAGTAGTGTGACGGCTGTGCCGTGATTTGAAGATTCCACTTTCAAACCATGGAAGTCGATAAGGAAGTCGATTCCCTCGTGGAAGTCATGTCCATGATGAGCAACGAGGCGGCCCGCCTCAAGCAGATATCAAACCAAATGGATTTGGACAAGCACGCAAGCGACCCGGCCGCCACTTTGAAGTCCCTCGAGACCCTTATCGGCCAGCTGAGCGGCGGGGAGGGCACCCTGGCCGGGCTGTCCAGCCGGCTGGAGGCGATGTCGGCCAAGTACGAGGGGCTGTCGGCCGGCGAGAGGGCGGAGTTCGACGAGAGGGCGCGCCAGCAGCTTGGCAGCAAGATGGACGAGATCAAATCCATCGCCGGCCGGCTCACGAGCGACATCATGAACAGCAAGACTATCAACCAGTTGACCGGCAAAGATCCGGAGAATGTACCCTGGGCTCTGCAGCAGTACAGCCAAACCACCATTATCGTTTGTACCATCGTCCTACTGGCTATCTTCGGTTGGTCATTGTATATTTTTAATGTTATACACACAGCCCTATGTTTAGTACAAATTAACAAAGAATTTTCCGATATAATTAATATCCCAACAGAGACAAAGAAACTCTGGATACGAATCTGGGTTATCTTGGCGTTTACAGGGATTATGACCTGTCATTGGCTGAGTTAAGTGGTGTACTACAACATTCCCCATTCCGCCCATCAATCTGATAACCATATATGACAAATTTTGGAAGTACTATATATTGAAATCGTCTTCGTCGTTCCGCTTTACAGAATTTTTCTATGCTGGTGTCATCTGTTGAGAAGATTGCAAAGCATTTTTTTGGCAATCATCTTTTATTAGTGTAGGTAAGGCCCTACCGAGCTTTATTACTTACTCTAGAAGACGCCTGAAGATGTCTCTCCAATTTTTTTTATTTTTGCTTTATATTCTTAACCAGTAAATCTTTTAGACAACATTTTTTTAAATGAATACAAATACTTGTAGACAAATTACTGGATTATACCCATGCACGCCTAGATAACCCACATTCGTTTCCAGAGTTTCTCTGTCTCTGTTGGGATACCAATAATATCTGATATCAGCCCAGCATGGGTATAATCCAGTAATTTGTCTACAAGTATTTGTATTCATTTAAAAAATGTTGTTTAAAGAATTTTCAAATTGAGGTAACATATAGAACATAACACCAATTACGTGGACAACACATTGTACAAGGCAAACAGTAGTTATGGTTATGTCATGTGTATGTGTGTTGTTGTATGTGTGTAGAGTGTGGTGTATGTGTTGGGAAATCTGAATATTTAAGCGCAGGAGAGGATAAGTAAAGCCCACTTTATACGGGACAGTTTACTGTGCAGTTTCTTGATCAGAAAACTACACATTTTCTTGTACCGTTTTCTGACCAATATAAACTGCGCGGTGTGAATTTTACCTTTACACGGCACAGTTTACTGTCTGTAGGCATGCGCAGAACTCGATAGTCGTACCATAATATACACAGTCGGGCTGCCATAAATGTTGCCATACTAATAATCTCTATCGTCGCCTATCTTATCGATTTTTTGCAGATCTATCGATTTTGTGGAGATTTATCGAATCTACTGAAAATGTAAAACCGATTTACCGATTTTGGAGTCATTTAAAATTTTTAAGCATTTATTTTATGTAATTCAGATAAATTCAACATATTATTATGAACAACTTTAGGAACTTCTACCGATTTTATAATTTGGCAACATTACTCATCTGTCAAATAGTCGTTATTCAATATTTTGAATTTCAATCTAGGATTTCATATTATTTTTTACATTATATTCATATTCCCAATCATAAAAGTTTATCAAAGTTGATTAGTAATATTAGCGATACTATTGAATATTATACGTATTATACTGTCGTAATCGCCGCGGGTGATGCGCGCGCCCAAACTGTGTGGAATTAGTGCACAGGAGAATCTGACACTAGCAGACAGTTTTTCATCCAGTGGTAGCTTTATACGGGACAGTTTTCAGACTGCACAGGAAACTGTGTAGTAAACTGTCCCGTATATAGTGGGCTTAAAGGATGTTAAGAATAAAACGTCTTTATACTTTTAACGGATGATATATTTATTGGGTACATTAAATACATTTTGATATTCAACACAAATATAGTAGAACAATATAGTGCAGGAAACAGATATAATGGTGCCTTGAAATCGATAGTGGCAAATAAGAACTCTCCGAAGTACCGTAGATTAAGTAAATTTGCATGAATTCGTATTAAAATGCAGTTTTTTGATTTTGTTTTATTTATAAAAAGAGACATGTTAAGTTAACTAGGCAAGCTATTTCAAAGAGAACTGTCGAAATTGTATGTTCCATTTGTATTTTGCAGTGAAACAAAGACAACTATATCTATCTTCCACTGTCTAATACATTTTAATCATTCTGTTTCCCTCTAACAAGTTGAAATTGAGACAATTGTCTAAATCTGGACTTGGCAAGGGACGGAAGAAAATAGCTTATCCATCAAAAAGTTAATATCATTGTTTATAGATAGTAGATATTAATTTGACCAAATACATGCTATTTGATAACAATTTGCTGATATTTATCATTAAAATCCGTGTTATGTTTTTTCTCCTCTCCAAACATAACACGGATAATCCGAAAAAACAACACAAATAGAATCATCAACGACCGTGAAAATCTACGCACATATTTCGTTCGCACATATTTCGTTCGAAAACTATGGGTCAAATTAAAAAATTTTATTCTACAAAATCGGCTCCAAATATGATGTAGATTCACTGGAATCCCACTTGTATATCCGAAGATATAGATGTGCCCATTTGCGATATGCGGTTATATGGTCAAATTTGCGAAGATTTAAAATGGAAAAGATTCAAAAACCCTTCAGCCGGCCATTTTGTTGACGCCATCTCTCTTCTTTTGTTTCAGCCTTCTTCGGCTACAAGCTCTACAAGTCCCTCAAGGACAAGGAGGTGAGGCGGGAGGAGAAGAGGATTTTAGAAGCAGCTGAAGAAGAAGAAGTAGGATACGGAAGCCGCAGGTCGCAGCCATGACACCGCACGGGAGCGCTAGGACAGCCACGGCCCCCGAACCCATACATTGTATATACTGCACAATAAACCAACGTTCACACTGATTTATCTTTTAATATCTTAGAGAAATCGCGCCATAAATTATAAACTACATACATTCTTTTTTGTTGTTGATTGATTCGGCATTCACTTTGTAACATTTAATAATGAATTATGTTTTTAAAAATTTATTTTCTAAAGAAAAAAATTTGTTTACAAAGAAATACAATAAAAACACATATTCATTTAAAAAAAATAAACAAAAATTCCCACCAAGGCATAGCCTGTTTGTGGGTATACTGCGAAAGTCAAACAGTATGCACGTGGCAAAAGAGAAAAATAAAGTCATGTAAAAATGGAAAAATAACAGATAATGTAAACAAGATAGTTAAAAAAAAAAGAATACAAGATATTGGTATTTTTATACCGGAATAAGAAGAAGGGAAATAATTATAATATATATAAATAAAAAAATGACGTAGATTATGTTATTATTGTTATGGTCTTTAAAGTAAGAATGATTCTACCTTTACACTATGTACCCAACTTTGTGTTAATTTTTTAAAAAGATGAAAAATTTTTGACAATGCCATTTTATTGTCAGTTAAAAAAGAATTAATTAAACTGGGGGCAATAAAAACAAGTATGTGTGAGGCGGCGAAAGAAGTGTGCGGTGTGACAACAATAGGGAGAAAGAAAGGTGATGCGTGGTGGGACGACGAAGTCAAAAAACTCGTAAAAGAAAAGAAGAATGCGTGGATAAATTTGCTTGCTGTCAATAAACGGAATACGAGTGAATATGTTTTTGCTAAACGTGTGTATAGTGAATGTAAGAAGAAGGTTTAAACAGGGTGTGTGTGAACGAAAGAGAAAATTGAATGAAGAGGAAGGAATGAAAATGAGTGACAATTTCCACGAAAATGTCAAAATTTTCTGGAAGGCGGTGAAAAACTCTCGGAATAGTAGTGAAAGTGGACGTGGACGTATGACAGTTGTTAAGGCCAAGGATGGAAAAATGATAACAAGTGAGATTGGTATAAAAGACAGATGGAAGGAAAACTTTGAGGAAGTGTACGAATCGCACACCGGTAACTCGGGCGGTGTATCAACATTACCTGAGCTATGTTTGAATGCAAATGATGAAGAAAGCCCGATTAGTATGAAAGAAATTATCAGGGCTGTCAGATGTATGCGGAATGGTAAAGCGCAAGGCTATGATAGTGTTGCAGCAGAGTTTATTAAGTCGGGTGGTAAAATAATTCTCACATGGCTACATAAACTTTTTAACTTGTGTCTAACGGAGCACAGCACTCCACTTGATTGGAGGAGAGCTGTGGTTATGCCTTTATACAAGGGAAAGGGTTCTAAGGTTGAGTGCGGGAATTACAGAGCTATCAGCCTTTTAAGCGCTGTTGGTAAAATATATGGAAGAATACTGATTGAGAGAGTAAGAAATGTGACTAAGGAAAAAATATGGGATGTTCAGAGAGTGGATTTATGAACGGCAGAGGATGTATGGATCAAATATTTGCGTTACGCAATTTGTCGGAGAAGTTTTTGGCGAAAAACCGGAAGCTTTTCTGCGCTTTTGTTGACCTGCAAAAAGCATTTGATCGTGTTGATAGGAAAAAGCTATGGATGGTCTTATCTGAGTATGGAGTGAACGACAACCTTGTCCGCGCTATTGCTTCCTTGTACAAAGACAGTGTAGCGTGTGTAAGGGTAAATGGGTCATTCACGTCGTGGTTTGACATCCCAAAAGGAGTCAAACAGGGATGTGTGATGTCACCATGGTTGTTTAACATATACATGGATAATTGTATGAAAGAGTTGAAAAATATGGGCGTGGGAGCGAGAATGAGTGGTATGATTGTTAGTTGCCTTTTGTACGCCGATGACGCAGTGCTTCTTGCTGATAGCGAAGAAGAATTGCAGTCCTTGGTTACAAAGGTTTACGATGTGTGCAAGGAGAGTGATCTATTAATGAACGTGGAAAAGTCAAATGTGATGGTTTTTGAAAGAAATGAAAATATGACTAAGTGTAAGATTGTAGTAAATGGCGATAGCTTGAAACAGGTGGAAGAATTTGTATATCTGGGAAGCATGTTCACAAGTGATGGAATATGGGACAAGGACATTGAAAGGAGGGTTAGTGCCGGTAACAGAATTAATGGTGCCTTAAAGTCGGTAGTATCTAATAAGTGCTTATCAAAAGAGGCTAAATTGGCAGTGCATAATGGAGTTCTGGTACCAACCCTTATGTATGGAAGCGAAGCATGGAGTTGGAAAAATAAGGATGAAAGTAAATTGAATGCAGTTGAAATGCGATCTCTCAGGCGAATGTGTGGTAAAACTATGTATGATAGGTGCACTAATGTTGAAATTAGAGCAGAATGCAAGGCTGAGATAAGCATTATCGACAAAATTAAGAAAGGTCTTTTACGTTGGTTCGGTCATGTAGAGCGAATGGATGATGAAAAAAACGGCTAAAAAAATATATGATGCAACTGTGCCTGGATGTAGAAGTCGAGGAAGGCCGAGAAAGACATGGCATGATCAAGTAAAACAAGTGCTTGAAAGTGGGCATGTAAGAAGTCGGAATAATCGACGTGCGTGCATGAGAAGATGTATGAATGTGGAGGAAGCAAGAGAAGTGTGCCAGGACAGAGTGGTGTGGCGTTCTATCCTCTCTGCCTACCCCTTCGGGGAAATGGCGTGATGGTTAGTTAGTTAGAAGACTCCACATTGCAAGGATTATTATTATTATAATGGATAATTTATAGCGCCGTTTTCGTATAAATATACAACATTTTGGGCGTGTTCAAATACTTGTACACAAATCTGAATTTATCCCAAGACGGGAGTAGGTATATATTTCATTTTATCCCTACAGAGATGAGGTAGAATTTTTTCAAATTCAGGAATATGGACATTCGAGCGTTTTACAGGGCTTATGACCTGTCATTGGCTGGGGTAAGTGGCCATTTTATGTACTACAACATTCCCCGTTCCGCTTATTAGCGAATATCCACACCAGGTAACATTTTTGATTTTGTATATATGTTACGAATCGAAAACCATTCACCAGCGCGTAACTCGCTCCATCTATGCATTAATATTAAATTTGAAATTTGTTAATAAATACTTAACTGGCAACGACAGGTCATAAGCCCTGTAAACGCTCAAATATCCATATTCCTGAATTTGAAAAAATCTACCTCATCACTGTAGGGGTTTAAATTAATAATATACCTCAAGGGCGCTTCAAATATTGAATTTAACGGCTCGGGAAATATTAAGCGAATGTAACTGAACCCCCCCCCCCCGCGCTCTCCCCCGTCGCACTTACCCTTATGCGCCGCGCATGAACTCAGATGACCAGCTGTGAGTAGGTTGTGCGTAATTTGTAAAAATTATTAGGAATAAAAATAATAAATCGTAAAAATAAAAAGTACAGGTTTTTTTATTGAAATGGGTTCCATTAACGATACTGAATTCAGGTTTTTTTTTTTTTTGTTAACTGACTAAAAATTATTAACTCTGGCTTGGATACCAAAACTTTCATTAAATGCAGAATTAATAAAATTAAAAGCACAAGGTCATCGATGCAATTCGTTTATAAATCGGATAATCAATGAGCGAATTACAATATGTAATTTTAAGTTCCATTTTTGAAAAGATTATGTATGAAACGCGATCGTATGTGGAATAAAAATCATTAATGATTGTATCTCGCTTATTAATTATCCGATTGGCGAACGGATTGCACCGATGGTTTTGTAATTTTTCGCTTTATTTTTCTGCATTCACAGAATTTTTTTTCTTTACAAGCTCATTCAAAATTCTCTCAAGGAATGTGTCACAATATTTTTTTAAATTTAGTTTAAAATATCTTCCTATGTAATAATTATTGATTATTATATTTTGTGTAAAATGTATTTATAGTTATATAATAATTAAATAAATATTATCTGCTGTTGTTATCTCGTTTTTTTATTACTATTCTGCTTGAGAGTGAGTGTGATAAGAGAGGCAACTTTTGCTTGCGTCAACCTTGAACTCTGACTTTCCGACAACCTGTCCAACGCACTTGGAATGTTATATAACTGATAATAGACCAGTCAATACAGGTTGTAACAAAACTCGATGTACAAGCAGGAAACCAGTGAATCTACATAATATGTATTTAGAGTCAATTTTGTACAGTAATTTTTTTTTATTTGACCCTTAGTTTTTGAGAAAATTGAGAACGAAGTTGATTTTTTTTTCGCAATTTGTTATCAAATATCATGTATTTAGTCAAATTAACACTATCCTTAAAAAAAAGAAATAAAAAAACGCGTTTTAATAAGAATTTGAGCAATTTTACTTAATCTCCCATACTTATGAAAACTAAAAAAAATCAAAATTTTTTCAAGCTCAGTTTAAAAAGTCATATGACACAATCGTCTCCAAATGTAGATTCACCAGTAATCCAGTCCAAATGTAGATTTTCGAGTTGTACTACGAGTTTTGTTACACCCTGTATAAATATGAAGGCCTGAAAATATAAGAAAACCATGTCCACTTTTATGAAAAAATAAGGTTAAAAAAAGAATGCTATTTCATGAAAAAAATGCTATTTTTGTCATAATTATAAAAGAATAATAATTTATCGAACCCGCAATGGTTTTTATTATTTAGTACTCGATTGTCAATGGTTAAGATACACTGCACTTGGTGTACCAATGCGTTGGCCGATGCACCATTGGGTGCGGATAAGGGAAAGTAGTAGTAGTATTAAGCATATTAACAATGAGCAGATACTACAAAATCTTGGTCTTACAACCATACGCACCATGAATTTTATACTGTGCTTACTAACTTTTAATTTTTTTCACGTGATAATGTCTAATAAATCGATGAACGCCGGCTGCACACACGAAAAAGCATGACTCATTGTCACGTTCCGCCTGAGCCGAGTGTGCGAGCGAGAGTGCGGAACGAGCGATAGAGAGGCACGGTCGGCCTAAGCGTTCGGTTTGGGACGCATCTATCTCTCTTCCACTCCATCGGCCGATGCGTCCGAGTAGAAGGGAGACAGCAGCAGCACACAAGCTACAAAGTGAAAGTGAAATTAACGAGTGCAAAAAAATGTTAATATATGGAAAAAGATGTAATTTTCAATTAACTCCTGCTTTGTATTATACAAAATAATGATAATTCAATTCAATTCATAAAAGTATGCTATTTTTTATTAATGTTTTCTTATGACGTTATGACGTAAAATTATTTTCCGTAAACCGACTTTACAGACAACCAAAAGTTTTTATAGGTATAAGTTATAAGTTTCCATAACCGATTATTCGGTTAGACGTATTCAGCTCTTTTCGGTTTCAACCTGTTATTTTGGTCAATCTGTATGAAATCCGTAAATATTTTATATGATATCAGTTCCTTTTTGTAACGCGATTCGATTTTCGTTAAATATTTGAGGATTTTAGAGCAAATTTTCATTACTAACTAACCATCACGCCATTTCCCCGAAAATATAGTCAAAGAGGATAGAACCCCACCCCCTCTGTCCTGGTACACTTTCCTTGCTTCCCTCACATTCATACATCTTCTAATATTTACGGATTTCATACATGACAAAATTCAGCAAAAGTAGCGTAGAGTATGAATCTCTCCGCTTCTCCCGACTTTTAAGTGTTTTCTCCCGATTTTTGAGGGTTTTCTCCCGATTTTTAGGTTTGGCAACACTGGCGCGACTGGCGCCTTCTACTGGCTGACAACACGAAATAATTAAATGACGCCGTCAAATAAAAAAAAGTTTCCAGTAAAATTTTACCGGCGGCCGCGCGTCTTCACTCAATAGCCACATAAAAATAATTCGCTCGGAAATTTGAAATATTTCGGTAGGTCTGTCAGACGTGTTAATATTATTACAAAATTGTAAATATAATTAAATATGTGTCGTTGTGATAGTTTTGCCAGATGTTTGTGGACGCAACAGCGTTTCAAAAGGTGTTGTCTGCGGGATCAGGCCGATAAATTTATTATAGCCGGATTTTAAACGGATAAACGTAATTATTGAATTTTTTGTATTTCATTCACTCGAAATGCATTGATATAATTAGGTGATAACAGAAAATAGATGCGAAATTCATTGCTACGGTTTATATGTCAACTATAACTATAAATGTACGTTTTAGCTTATCGAAAAAATTCACCTATTTGTTTGCCGCAAATATTTTTTTTGTGTCCAGCTTGTGAATCTTTTAAAACGTAATTGTTTATCCATCTATCTGTATAAACAATTAAAATAAGTGCAAAAAGGTCAACGTATTGTTCTTATAGACATTTTGGTCATAGTTATCTTGTCAACAAATCCGCACAAGTGTGTTGTTTGTTTAACATTTTTCCTAATATTTATATTTATTTTTTTATATCATGTGTTCAGGAAATTATCGACTGCATTCAGTTTATATAACATCTACATTATTTTGGGTATTTAAAGTGCAAAATATTAAATTTTACGATCATATTTTTGAGGTTATGTCGACGGCATCAATCTGTCAAAAACGCTAGAAATTGTTCTTTTTACATAAAACTTTGAAGGCTGTTCATTATCTAGCCAGTGTGAGTAGATAGGTAGCTAGG
The DNA here is from genome assembly GCA_022494985.1 of Micrasema minimum. NCBI lineage: Eukaryota > Metazoa > Arthropoda > Insecta > Trichoptera > Brachycentridae > Micrasema > Micrasema minimum. Next base: position 94,978 of record JAGVSP010000264.1, on the reverse strand, counting down.
TACTTAACAATAAAATGAAAATTTTTAAAACGGGGCAGATTGAGTTGTGAATTTTTTGGGCTAATTGGAACCCCACTCGACCACACTTGACTAGGATGAAGATTTCAATTAATGTTATGGGTCAATCATTACGCAATGCAGACGTATCAGGACGCTAAGTTAACTCAGCTAGTTTATATTTTGACGTGATAACGTCTAATAAATCGATGAACGCCGGCTGCACACACGAAAAAGCATGAGCCGAGTGTGCAAGCGAGAGCGCGGAACAAGCGATAGAGAGGCACGATCGGCCTAAGCGTTCGGTTTGTGACGCATCCATCTCTCTTCCACTCCATCGGCCGATTCAAGTAAAAAAATATTAGAATTAACGAGTGCAAAAAAATGATACTTTTTGGAAAAAATTGTAATTTTTAATTAACTCCTGCTTTGTATTATGCAAAATAATGATAATTCAGTAATAATAATTCAATTCAATTCATAAAAGTACGCTATTTTTCATCAATGTTTTCTTATGACATTATCACGTAAAAATATCGTCCGTAAACTGACTTTAACGATAGCCATAAGTTTTATAATAAAAATCTTGGTAACACTATGTTTCAGAGCGAAAATGTCGCTAGTAATAAGCATGGAGGACGCTGACGGGCAGGATGTTAATATGGAGGTTCTTCCTCACGAACTCTTTCACACCTTTATAAAGAGAGCCAGGTAACCATCACCTTAATAATTCCTTTCTAATTAGTCCTCACCACGTTATGTGAGATATGTGTGTGAAAGAGACTGTGTGTGAGGGCGACAGACGAAGATTCATTAATTAATTCATTCATAGATGAAGGCTGCTGAATGTGTGGTAAGACTATTTATTTTATTTATGGATGATTTATAAAGCTCTATTTTCGCGAGATATCGCCTCAAGAGCGCTGTACAATAAAGAGGCTAGACCACAACACGTTTTGCAGCTACCAAGCGCATGAACGGTTGGGGTTCTATTCTAGTCTCCTACAATTACAGACTTACATAATAAAAGAAAATATTTTGAAGTTAATTAATTTACATAGATTAATATTTAAACTAGTAAATTATATAGGTAATATTACAAAGGTATAGGTGATAGTTACAAGTTGAAAGCAGAATTAAAGGTTGAAATTAGTTTTAAAAAGGCACTTGGACTTGAAGTTTAACTGTGTGGGAGACTAGACCACCATCTTGCAGCTACAAAGCGCATGGATGGTTTGGAATCTAGCCCCCTTAGTAAGATCTAACTTGATTTTAGTACCCTGAGTAGTACTAAGCAAAATTTAACTATCCGGAAGGCTGTACCACTACTCATCTTGCAGCTACAAAGCGCATGGATGGATTGGAACCAGCCTCCTTCACGGTTTAACTTTGATTTTAATACTCCAGGTATGATTGGCAGAATTTACTCATCCGAAGGCTAGACCACAACTTGTCTTGCAGCTATGCAGTATGATAGGTGTACAAATGTCGAAATTAGAGCAGAGTGCAAGGCTAAGATAAGCATTATCCACAAAATTAAGGGCTTTTACGATGGTTTGGTCATGTGGAGCGAATGAGTGATGAAAGAACGGCTAAAAGAAGTTATAATGCGAGTGTGCCTGGTTGTAGAGCCCGAGAAAGGCCGAGAAAGACATGGCGCGGTCAAGTACGACAAGCACTTGAAAGTGGTCATGTAAAAAGTCGGAATAATCGGCGTATGTGCATAAGAAGATGTATGAATGTAGAGGAAGCGATGGACGTGTGTCAGGACAGAGTGGTATGGCGTTCTATCGTCTCTGCCTTCCCCTTCCGAGAAATGGCGTGATGGTTAGTTAGTTAGTCAATATTTATTTTAAGTACTTAACATATCGCTGTATGGTAATATTTTCTTATTTGAATTTTAGTCTAACTTTGGGCTACGAAGTTCCTCTGTCGAGCATAGCAGGAGACACTCCGGTCTCTCCGACCGACAACGTTTACGACTTCCTCATGCAGATGGCCGTTCCCGAGGAGGACGGCGACTTCCTGGACGAGCCGCCCCCTCTTCAGGCCCGGGATCCGGGGACCCAGCTCCAGGATAAGCCGGACGAGCAGTCCGACTTCATCGCAGACACGAGGGAGATATTGAATTCCGTCCAGCGGAAGCCGAAATCAATCTCTATCAAGAGAGAAGACAATTCGGAAGATGATTATCGCTCCGCCGACGAAAAGGCGTACGAAACCCCGACTTCTGAAATCGCGGAAGAGGATGTCGAGTATCTGGAAGAGCATCTTGAAGAGAGAAGAAGAGGCGGAGTATTTAGAAGACGAATTTGATTCCGATGGAGATGAAGGAGACAAGCACAATATCTTACGTGTTATTGGGAGTAAGCCGCAAAAGACTGTGACTTTTGCAAAGGAGGCTTTTGTCAGTTTTGTGAACGGACGGACGGGCATTACTAAGAAGCTGGAGAGCGATTCTGACGAAGAAGGCATCGAGAGCGAGCTGCCGATGGTCGACAATGAAGATTTCATGGAAGTGGAGTTCCTGGACGAGGATATTCTCAAACAAGACGGCGGCACTAAGTCTAAAGTCGAGCACAAACCAATGGACTTGGAGGAGGAACTAGACTCTTATACTATCGTCAGGCACGAGGACACAAAAGAGAAAGGATCGGAAAAAAGATTGAGGAAAGAAAACGAGACAAAAACAATCAAGCAAGAAAAAGACTCTGTCGTGAAAGCCGAGCAGATATACACAAGAGAAGAATTACTCGATTTGCTCGAAGGTACAGAATCCTCCTCGGATTCAGACGTCGAAACTAAAATCCTTCTCAAGAAGGACAAGTTCAAGATGGTGAAGACGGCGCGCCTGAAGCCGGGGCAGAAGCCGCCGAAAATCCAGATGAAAAAACCGGAAAGGAAACCCGCCTCCTCCCCCAGAAACGTCATCGCCACGTCCAGTCTCTCCAACTCGGAGACGCGCATGATCCTCGACATGATCAAGGGCGTGAGCGAGCCGGATATCCGGGTCCTAGGGCGGGAGGAGAGGAAGGACGGGTCGAGGTCTGAGCCGCACAATCTGCTCAAGTATTCCAAGGTCAAGGTTGAGGAGGAGTCGGACGTAGACGGGGATCTGTCTTCGCAGGATGAAGATGACGTTAGCGCACCGTTCACATGCAGGTATTTATTTGATCCTGTGAAGGCTTCTAGCGTAAGCGAAGGAGTTGGAAAGAAAGATTGAATTCTGTTGAAATATGATATTATAAGCAAATTATTACTAACAATATTTTGAACGTAGACAAATTACTGGATTCTACCCATGCTGGGCTGATATCAGATATTATATATATCCCAACAGAGACAGAGAAACTCTGGAAGCGAATGTGGATTATCTAGGCGTTTACAGAGCTTATGACTTGTCATTGGCTGGGTTAAGTGGCCACATGATGTACTGCAACATTCCCCATTCCGCCCATCGTCTGACAACCACATATGACAAAATTTTGAAACTACTATATACATTGAATTTTGGTGACATCTGTTGAGAAGATTGTTAAGCATTTTTGGCAATCAATCTTTGTTGGTGTCGTCTCTCCAATTTTGTTTGCTTTATTTAACAATGTTGTAGTACATCAACCCAGCCAATGACAGGTCATAAGCCCTGTAAACGCCCAGACAACCCACATTCGTTTCCAGAGTTTCTCTGTCTCTGTCGGGACATCAATCATATCTTTCATTAAAAATATATTCTTCATTGACTTTTCACAGAGTTGGCCGCCTCAAGTATGCCAGGACAGAGCGGTGTGGCGTTCTATCCTCTCCGCCTACCCCATACGGGAAACGGTGTGATGTATCTTTGAATGATTTCAGATTGTGCGGAAGCAGGCTGTACAGGACGGTCGATGTGGTCACCCATACCCTGACACACAAGATGCCGGACAGAGCCATCTTTCCTTGTATTCTGTGCCAATATGGTTAGTACTAAATTGATGATTTTAAATTGCCTTAAATTTATTATAGTCGTTTTTTGAATGCAGTAATACAACGCAAGAAATCACGCTGCCACGGGTGCTAGCCCGTTGGCGATCAATTGATTTATAAGCGAGGTATGCTAATGGTTCATTTCGTCGAGATTGTGAAGATTAGAAGAGAATAGATCTCTACAGCACACTGTGGCTTCAAAGGAATTATTTCCTGAGATGAAAGCCCGAAAGACTGTTTTAAAGACTATTGAGCCTTTTTTCAGTCCAGCCAACTCTACCGATTTTTTCAACAAGCTAAACCGCGATTTTAAGATTGTCAGTGTGATAAAATTTCGGATGAATTAACGATTATGTACGCGAACAAATGCTTTCATTGTACCCCTACCACCGTCTCGGCTTATGTATTATTAATTGTCATTGTTTCCATCACCCAAACCAACCAGAGTCGGCCCAAATTAACAGCGGTAGGGTAATGTTAGTTTCTACCTCAAACTAATGAGGGAATCCACTGTTTTCTAGTAATTTTTTTCTATAAACTTACTATTTAACTAAACAAAAAAAATATATTTAATTTTTTTTTTTATAAGTTATTGATGAAGATACGATTTTTTAAAGTTTGCACATTTCAAATACCGCGCCAATAATACTACTATGTACTTAAGTGCGTCATTTTTGCAGGAGTGACGTCACAAAACGGTTTGTTTAAGGCCATGGTATTTCTCCAGCCAGTAACAAAACTGTCAAAAATCTATGCAAACTGACGCGGGAAGCACAGATAAAATATACCGTCGACTCAACTGTCATATACTGTTAACAGCTGTTCTAGGAAGACTGAATGGCGGCCATCTTTTTTGCAATAAGAAGCTTGTATGTAGATTGTATTCCATATTAAAATGCCATGGAACGCAGCTACGGGGGTTTAAAAACGGAAACCGGAAAACACTACACTTAGATACAAGGAGTGACGTTCATCATTTAAAGATTTTGAAATGAATGCTATTTTCAACATTTTTTATTAATTTTTGCGTGCGTTTTTGGGATATCTCATCCCACTTCAAAATTTTTAAATATTCGCGTCTACACGAAAGCATTTTTAAAATTCAATTCCGGCTAGCAGTGGATTTCCTCATTAACTAACTAACCATCACACCATTTCCCCGTAGGGGTAGGCAGAGAGGATAGGATGCCATACCACTGTCCTGACAGATTTCCTTTGGTTCCTCTACATTCAATACATCTTCCCATGCACATACGTCGATTATTCCCGACTTTTCACATGACCACTTTCGAGTACTTGACGTACTTGGTCAAGCCATGTCTTTCTCGGCCTTCCACGGCTTCTACATCCAGGCACACTTGCATTTAAACATCTTCTAGTTTCCACCCCGATCATTGTATTGTATTGTATCTTTTTTATTTAGCTATAAAAAAACAGTTTGATACAGCTAGTAATTACAATATCATTATTTCTAAACATTTGACTGTAAACTACTTATTTTGATTTTACACTACACTATACTTATTTAAAACATATATTTTTACACATTTTTTTAACTAAATTTAAACTCTTCGCACATTTAACTTCATCTGGCAATTTTTCGTATTCCTTTAGTCCTTTATAAAATAAACTGTTTTGTGTTCCCGCTAATCTATACTTTGGGAGACGAAAGTTTCTTCGATTCCTAGTCTCATAGTTATGACTGTCTTGGTTGTAGCTTCAATTTTTGTTCAAATATCCGGGGAGCATTTTGTTTTTTACTTTAAAAATAAAAATTTATGAGTAAGTACTACCGTCCGTGCGCCGACGCCAGGGCCCCCATCCCAGACATCCACCCGAGCATCCGCGGTCAGGGTCTCAATGGAAGAGATAGATACCAATTCCAAGCGTTTATTTTACTTTTGACAGCTCGATTAGATTAGGGATGTCCTAATGCATTACCGAATCAATTTCTCATAAAAATCGACTTTATTTATGAAGAAGTTTTAATCAATTTAACACATTTATATTTTATTTTTGCTCAACATTTTGTAGTTTATAAACATACCCAGACGTTTAAAGCAGAGTTTATATTACGAAAGCGCTGTCGTAAAACTTTTTTTTTTACAGTCTTTATTCAATAAAAAATATTACAAAAAATACATAATTTCTTTACAAAAGAAACTTTAAATACAGTCCCGATAAACTCCTTAATTGGAGTTTGTCATCGGGTGCAGGAGCTACAGAAAACCCAAATATGCATAGGACTATTTTATTGTCGTAATGTAAATTGAGAAATTCTGTGTCGCGACAAACAAAGAAAAAAAAACAAATAGGTTTTAATTTAAATCACATTTTATATTTTTTTCATGGAAAAAATCAACTTGAATAATCCTCGTTGCATAAGTAGGCTCAATAAACATCGATATCGATAAATATCGGAGCTAAAGAACATGTGCTTCACTATCGTAAAGAAAAAAACATGAAGTATTGCATTTTTCGGTCTATGGTTGCCTGTCAATAATTACGGAACGTTATAGGCGCCCATGTGACAAAAGTAAAGAAATGCTTGGAAGAGATATATTTTTTACATAGATCTAAAGACTTTTTTTCTGCTTCCAGAGCTCCCTCTCCGATCAAAACGGAAATTAAAATCGAGGCAGGGAAAACAGACACTAAGAAAGTCATTAAAGAGGAAGAGCTTGACTTAGAGGGCTATTCGGAAGTATCAGAGGAGTTTCTGGAAGAAGAGGAACACAGCTTGGAAAACGGGAATCAGAGCCTGGATCCCGATCAGTCCTTGGTGGATATGGACGATTTGATCAAGCTGAAGAATAAGTGGGTTGCTGAGGAGTGCGTCCATTGCAAGTAAGTCATCCTTCCCAATAATACTGTGGGCCTATTTTACAAGGCATCGGGTTCCGGCAAACTGGCTATCCAAAAACTAACTGACTAACTAACCAGATAGGATAGAACGCCACACCACTCTGTCCTGACAGACTTCCTTTGCTTCCTCTACATTAATACATCTTCTCATGCACATACGCCGATTATTCCGACTTTTCACACGTCCACTTTTAAGTACTTGGTCATGCCACGTCTTTCTCGGCCTTCCGCGGCTCCTACATCCAGGCACACTCGCATTTAAACTTCTTTTAGCGTTCTTTCATCACTCATTCGATTCCATATGACCAAACCATCGTAAAAGCCCTTTCTTAATTTTGTCGATAATGCTTATCTCAGCCTTGCACTAAATCTAATTTGTGACATTTAAGACACCTATCATACATAGTCTTACCACACATAGAGATGACATTTCAACAGCATTCAGTCTACTTTCATCTTCTTTTTCCAACACCACGCTGTAGTCTTACCACAATTTAGACTGCTGACATTATGTACAGCAACATTTTACCAAGTTTTGACTGTAACTAGAAAGTTATGTAAAGAATTGATCTTTTTACAATATCGTAAGAACATTAGCAGTTTTATATAAAAAATTAAGTTAGTAACACAAAAATGATAATTTATGAATACTTAGATATCGCATACAAAGTAAAAACATGGTTTATTCATGCCTTTGAAAAATTGGAATGTTCCTCGCAACGGTCAAAATCGCATTTTGGGCTGTATACATTTCAATTCACAGTGAATATTTACCTAATTATTAAATTCACCTGCATATTTTTTACAAGATCGATTATAATGTAAGCTATTGGATATTAACAACACATATTTGATGGGGATCAACTGAGAGTTGTCTAAAAACAACGCATACAGACAACTCTAATGGGATACCCAGGCATATTGAATTTTAATGTTTACCATGGACATAGTTAATTCCGCTTTTAAATATAGTTATCGGTAAAACTTCTTTCAGCCTGTGGCAACACATAAAGGTGACAAAAAAACTCTTAACTAATTTCAGAAAAAGGTAAGATCCACTTATTATTTACAAAAGGTTTATTTTTTTCTGAATTGATTTTATATCAAAGAATTAAATATTATTTTGTTTTTAATTCTATTGAATTTTTAATTTTCCTTGGAATTTATGTTCATATTTGTGTTTTATTTTTTGAATTTACTGTTAGACAAATTTTTTAACAATAATCATAATTGAATTTTAATATGATTGTCCTTGGAGGCTTGCACATCACCACCTTTATTTGAATACAAATGTTTAAAGGGATTATTATTATTATATTTGATTGGCCTAAAGAATTTGTATATTTTGCCAATTTACAAGAGACGGAAAATGTGGATAAGGACATTGAGAGAAGGAATTCGAGTTAATGGTGCCTTGAGATTCCAAAGTGGCAATAATAAGCTATATTGTTTGAAACAACGGTATTCTGGTACCAAACCCTATGTATGGTTGTGAATGTTTGTTGGAAAAAAAGGATGAAAGTAGTGAATGCTGTTGAAATTAATGTTTGTAAGACTATGTTGATAGGTGTACAAATGTCTAATTAGAGCAGAGTGCAAGGCTGAAGATAATTATCCACAATATTAAGTTCTCTTACGAAACATGGTCATGTTTATCGAACGAGTGATGAACCAATTAAAAGAAGTTTAAAAGTGCTTTGGATTTAGAAGCCACCATTATGAAAGGAAATGGATAATAAGAAAGTTTTAACAAGTGGAAAAAATTCGATTGTTAACTCATAATGTGGGATATTGAAACAGTCAATCGCAAGTGTTTTAAAATACAGTTTTTAAAGGAAGTCTGTCATGACAATTTCTATTTATTTCGTTCTATCTCCTCTGCTAACAGTACGGGAAAAAGCGTTATGGTTAGTCGTTAGTTACTATATTACATGCGGGAATGTTTTTACAAGAAAAACTTTAGCACACTGCTATCTAATTTGGACTATTAGTACACCTATCATTGAATTATGGCTTAATTAATAGATGGCATTTAAAACAGCATTCAGTCTACAATTCTTCCTTGTTTTTCCACAACACGTTAACTCAACTACCATACATATGGGTTGGCACCAAAACTCCTTGTGTACTGCCAATTTTAGCTGGTGAATTGATAATATTGTTTATTTAATAATTTGATAATATTCTTTGTTTTAAGAGAATTCATTTGTAAACAAGCTTGTTTCTAATGATTGAACTAAGTTAATGATTTTACAATATTTGCAATATTATCAAGATTATGAAGAATTTAATGAGGTATGTTCTTGAACATTCTGACCCTATGGAGATGAAAGTCATAAGCCACGCCGCCTCGATAGTATTTCCAACATCGAGAAGCTCGTCCTCCCAAGGTTACTTAAATTCTACCTACTCCCGTCTTGGTAAAATTCGCCCCTTGTGTACAAGTATCGAAGAAAAGGGCCCAAGATACATGTGTTTAATGAAATTAATAAAAATGCAACATTTTTTAAATGAATACAAATACTTGTAGACAAATTTCTCCTTATACCCATGCTGGATGATATCAGATATTATAGAATCCCAACTTTTTACGATGTTATTGGAAAACGAATGTGGGTTCAAGTCTAGGCTCTTCTTCAAGCATAGAATAATTCTGTATATTGAACGACGAAGACAATTTCAATATATAGTAGTTCCAAAATTTGTATATATATGGTTATCAGATGATGGGCGGAATGGGGAATGTTTAAATGTACGTCAAGTGGCTACTTAACCCAGCCAATGATAGGTCATAAGCCCTGTAAACGCCTAGATAACCCACATTCGTTTCCATAGTTTCTCTGTCTATACTTATCAATTAATATCTGAATATTAATTAGTCAGTCTGGAGCTCAATCACAGATAACTATCGACGTAGTTAAAAACCACGTGCTAACGCTAACCATTTGACCGATCACAATGAACATACGTTCATACCACGTTCGCGTTGCCGAGCACCATAGATGACGATAATAAATATCGCGGCTAAACGTCAAACGTCAAATCAAGAAAGTCAACGCGCGTGTCGGATTGTTTATTATGTCGACTGCTTTTCTCAATATTTGGATTGCCGAACGCCGGCTAAATGCAATACGGCACTCGAGAAAGATTGAAAGAAGATATGTGCGAAGAAGATATATCTCGGGAAATGGCTCGCGACTTGATGCGCTCGTTTTAATAATCGAGATCGATAACTTTTAACGCGTGTTCATTGTGATCGCGAAAAACGTTAAATTGAAATACACTAACAATCATTAAGAACATCATTGAATTTTATCACTAATTTGCAGGCATTATCACGTCGCTTATTTTTTTGGTGTTAGTTTTTCCAAATTTAAATCAATCATTAGTGATCTGTGTTCGTGGTACTGAAAATAGTATGTTTTGTCCTCAGCGAATTTGTATCTTATTTCACCTATATATAGGGTATCAATCGACCAGGCATTGAGTTTAAAATTGCCCGGAATATGATTCCTGTGGATATGTTTCTCAACTCGCAGGTCCTTCCACCAGATAGAGCTGCTGGGGATGGACCTTCGCTGCCCCAAGTGCGGACTGGGGTGCTGCGGGCTGTCGCTGTTCTCTACCAGCTGCATCAACACGCGCGCGCTGCTTCCCGGGGGATATATCTATAATCCCCTTTCCGCCTCAGGTAATCTCTAAAAATCTTGATCAGAGAACATACACGTTCCAAATCAAAAATTGAAGCCAATTGCAAGTTCTCTAGAGTTATTAACAGTACATACACAGTTAAAGAATTATAATGCATTCATAAGTCGAATTGAGTATGAACGGAGTTCTGGTACCAGCCCTTATGTATGGTAGTGAAGCGTGGTGTTGGAAAAACAAGGATGAAAGTAGACTGAATGCTGTTGAAATGTCATCTCTCTGTGTGGTAAGACTATGTATGATAGGTGTACAAATGTCCAAATTAGAGCAGAGTGCAAGGCTGAGATAAGCATTATCGACAAAATTAAGAAAGGGTTTTTACGTGGTTCGCGATGTGAGAATGAGTGATGAAAAACGGCTAAAAGAAGTTTAAATGCAAGTGTGCCTGGATGTAGAAGCCGCGGAAGGCCGAGAAAGACGTGGACAAGTAACCAAGTATTTTGAAAGTGGACATGTGAAAAGTGGGAATAATCGGCGTATGTGCATGAGAAGAATTAGTATGAATGTAGAGCAAGCAAAGGAAGTATGTCAGGATACAGAGTGGTATGGCGTTCGTTAGTTAGTTGAATACGCCAATATCATCAAAAAAGTTGTTATGGGGTGTCGGCAATCTCAAAATACGCATTCGAGTGCAAATGCGACGTAGAATCACAAATTTTCTGTTTCCAAAGTTCCGTTCCAGGTCGGCCCTGAAACTTCGCAAAACTAGATCCACGGCAAGAAGCGCCACCGCTGCGAGGCGTTCGGGAAGCAGTTCTTCGACACGCAGAGCCTCAAGGAACACATGATCTAGGACACCTCGTTGTTCAGGGAAGCTCACTAATATTAAATAATCACTCTTTTACTTTTGAAAGCCAATTCTCATAGATTGATACTGTCATGTTGATGACTCAAATTTTTTTGTCAGATGTCAAGACATCTCCACGATTTTTTTATTTATATTTTAATGTTGTGCACACAGTGCTATGTTTGGTACAATGAACTGAGATCAAGTTGATTCCACCAATTACGTCGACAACACAATGTACGTGGAGACAAAATTCTGAAAATTTCTGTGAAGTGAGCAAACAGTGGTTATGTTATGTCATGTGTATGGTGTGTGTTGTTGTATATGTGTGTGGAGTGTGGTGCATGTGTTGGGAAATCTGAATATTTAAACGCAGGAGACGATGAGTAAAGAGAAAGAGGATACCGCCGTCCTGGCAGACCGTCAATGACCATCCTACGGATGTATGGATGCGGGCCTGACGTGGGAGGAGGCGAGAGAGCTAGCTAATGACAGGGTCTGCTGGAGCCCACGATGAGACCGCGAAACTCCAGAGGGTGATTATTCATGATATTCTGAGAAAAAAAATCTTAATAAAGTTTTTTCAAAAAACTCAATTCTAATTTCTTAAAAAAAATTATTAATATATGAATAAAAATTCACGCGTGTAATACCGTCAATTTTTGAACTGGCTCACACCACGTGACCTGCACCAATAAGCGCGAAGAAATCACATATTTTTGAAACTTAAACTAAAGATTCAGATATGAAATTCGAATTTTGAATGTCCGTACAAGGCGTACCAGAGCGGACCCCACTCCTCCCCGCCCACCGCCACCCCGCCGCCGCTAGCACTTCAAACAGAAGCCAGTATTACACTCGTCGCTTTTTATGAATACTTTTTATAACCTCAATTTTCTTCCTGTCAAAATGTCAAAATTTTCTGTCAGATGTCAAGACATCTCCACGAGTACCAATTAAATAATAATTGGCATTATACAGGGTTTTTTTTTTTGTTAACTTACTAAAACTTACTTAAGTATCGTTAATAGAACCCATTTCAATAAAAAAACATGTACTTTTTATTTTCATGATTTATTATTTTTATTCCTATAATTTTTACAAATTACGCTCACCTATTCACAGCTGGTCGAGCTGGACGAGGGGAAGGAGTGGTCGCGCAGTCCTGTCCCATTAAGGGAGGGGGGGGGGGGGGCGCAGCGGCCGGAAGCCGGGTGGACGGTGACCAAGTCTTTACTATTTCTGAGGAATTATTTGGGTGCACTTTTCTTTTTTGTTATTTGAGAAAGGACATTTTTTTTTATTGAAATGGGTTCCATTAACGATACTGAAACTGACTAAAAAATAACCCTGTATATCTTGTATTTCACTATATAACAACGCGTACACTGAAGCTTCTAGAAGGATGTCCTTTTTACAAAATGGCGCATTGAACATGAAGTCTGATTTCAGGTGAAGCCGTTCCAGTGCCACATCTGTCTCAAGTTCGTGAACCGTCGCTCCCGGCTGAGGATGCACCTGCTGGCGCACGAGGCCACCCCCTCGGAGAACTCGGTGCTCGGCTGCCGCAGCTGCAGCATGGCCTTCCGCACCTCGCAGGACGCGGAGGTGAGTCGCCCACTTCTCTCCCATGTCGAGGGTGGATGTCTGGGGTGGGGGCCCTGGCTAGGCAGCAATCACTAATAAATAACGATCGGGCTAGTAGCTAACGTCACCCTACCACTGTTAATTTGGGCGTCTCTGGGTGATGGAAACAATGACAATTAAAATACATAAGCCGAGACAGTAGTAGGGGCATTGAAATTCATCCATATTTTTATCTAACCATCACGCCCGTTTCCCGAAGGGGTAGGCAGAGAGGATAGAACTGTCCTGGCACACTTATCTTGCTTCCTCCACATTCATACATCTTCTCATGCACGCACGTCGATTATTCCGACTTCTTACATGCCCACTTTCAAGCACTTGTTTTACTTGATCATGCCATGTCTTTCTCGGCCTTTCTCGATCTCTACATCCAGGCACAGTCGCGTCATATATTTTTTTAGCCGTTCTTTCATCATCCATTCGCTCTACATGACCGAACCAACGTAAAAGCGCTTTCTTAATTTTGTCGATAATGTTTATCTCAGCCTTGCACTCTGTTCTGATTTGGACATTTGTACACCTATCATACATAGTCTTACCACACACAGAGAGATGACATTTCAACAGCATTCAGTCTACTTTCATCCTTCTTTTTCCAACACCACGCTTCACTACCATACACACTGACAATCTTAAAATCGCGGTTTAGCTTGTTGAAAAAATCGGTAGAGTTGTGCTGGACTGAAAAAGGACTCGATAGTCTTTAAAACAGTCTAGGGAAAGGGTGGGGGCTTTCATTGCACTTGCAATAATTATTTGAAAAATCGCCAGATTCGGTTTCTGAAATTTTTCTTAACCCTTTCTAGAATCACGCAGTTGAGTCGGTGAGGTGCCGCGAGGAGGTGGAGAGGAACCAGGTCAGCGGGCTGGAGCTGCTGCACGAGGCCAAGAGGCAGGAGGACCAGCTGGAGGTGGACCTGGAGAAGCTGCTCGGGGACGGGCCTGGCTCCATCGTCCTGCACCAGCGCGACAGACAGGTAACTGCCGGTTTGTAGACTATTGTCGAGTCGCCCAGGCGCTGCTTATTCTACACAATCAAAAACGTGTACTTTTTATTTTTACGAATTATTTTTTTATTCCTAATAAATTTTACAAATTACGCACATCCTACTCACAGCTGTCATCTGAGTTCATGCGCGGCGCATAAGGGTAAGTGTGACGGAGAGGGGGCGGAGACGCTCCGCCTAGGGTGACCAAGTCTTCTACTGAGAAAGTACATGTTTTTTTATTGAAATGGGTTCTTTTAACGATACTGAATTCAGGGTTTTTTTTTGTTGTTAAACTGACTAAAAATTATCCCTGTAAACATCTTTTAACATATTCAAAATAAAATTCCCCGGTTAACCCTAGATCCGTCGCGTGGGGTCTTCCAAGCCCGACGTCTAAAAAATTACAAATATTTTTTGCACTTAAAGCCATCTCGCGGCACACAGAAACTTATGTACCTTTCTAAAGTGGTTTATAGTTGAATGCACATATGCAGGCAAATGTTAGTTACATGACGTGGTTTCTGCTCATTTGCTGCTCATAGTGCCTTAAAACCCCACTTCGACGACCTTCCAAAAGCCAAAAATTGGCAATATGAATTTAAAAAAAATTTAATTGAATGTTTTACATGCTATCTCATATACTTAAGCTATAAGTAAAAAACAATTAAACTAAAGAAATTTCTACTAGTATGCCCAAAAAAGGCCTTTCAGTTCCTATTTTGTGATTTTATATGTTTAAAGCAATAAGTAAGTATGAGATAATTAAGATTATTATTGTTTCTCTTTATTCTTAAAAATATTATTTTTAAATTCCATTAAGCAACATTAATACGGGACGCTTTATACGGGACAGTTTATTTACTGCAGTTTCCTGTGGCAATCTGAAAACTGTCCTGTGTAAAGCTAAAACTGGAGAACAACTGTGTTCTAAAAGTCCTTAAAATATAGCTTGGATCTAGAATGAAAGTTCGTCACGTTAGAACTCGTATGAATCAAGTCTGATATGATTGTATAGGGACTGGGTTCAAACAAATACTACCATGAATCATGACGTCTAAACTCGTGATTTAGTACATAATAAACCAAAAAAACCATGAGTATCGAGGAATGCTTCACATATCAAATCAATATATAATGTATATATTAATATCAAATCAGCTTTCAAACCATTTCAAATTTATGTATAAGGAAAACTAGTTGACAACTGTCATTTCAAATACAAGCTATATTTAAAACAGACTATGTGTCACATTGTGTTCAGGCCGGGACATTCACCACGCGGTCAATTACGACAGTATAATACTCCAATAAGTATTAGTATTCATTTGCAAATCAATACTTTCAATAATTAATTTTTTACTTTTTTTCCAATACTCATGCGATATAATGTAATAAATATAATGTGAACTGAAATCCTAGACTCAAATTCAATAATCGCAATAACGACTAATTTGACACAAGTGAGTAATTTCCAAATTTAAATTCGCAGTAGGAACGTTCACCCTATATTTATTATAACATTTTGATTTATCTGCTTGTAAAATTACATTAAAACAATGCTTGTTATTAAAAATACTCCAAATCGGTAAAAATCTTGTACTCTTCAGTACGATTCGATAAATCTGTGTCAAAATCGATAGATACTACTGTATCGATTAGGGTACCTTTAAGATTTAGTTAGTATTGTGCAACATTTATGCAGTATTATTGTGCCTACTTTTATTTAATGAGGAAGGCAGAGTGGTTATAGTTGATGCACATTGCAGCAAATGTTAGTTACAGACGTGTTGCTGTTAATGGGGCCTTAAAAGACCCCACTCGACGACTTTCCAAAAGCCAAAATTGGCAATATGATTTTTTAAAAAAATTTAATTGAATTTTACATACTATCTCATATACTTAGCTATAAGTAAAAACAATTAAACTAAAGAAATTTCTACTAGTTGCATGCCCAAAGAAAGGCCTTTTAGCTCCTATTTTTGTGATTCCATGTGTAAAGCGATAAATAAAGAGATAAGTATGATTATTATTGTTTCTTTCTTTATTTATAAAAAATATTATTTTAAATTTCTCATTAAGCCCGCTATATACGGGACAGTTTACTACACAGTTTCCTGTGCAGTCTGAAAACTGTCCCGTATAAAGCTACAACTGGATGAAAAACTGTCAGATTCTCACTGTGCGCTAATTCCACACAGTTTGGCGCGCGCGCATCACCCGCGGCCATTACGACAGTATAATACTCAATAGTATCGCTAATATTACAAATAAACTTTGATAATTTTTTACTCTGGCAAATAAGAATATAATGTAATAAATAATATGAACTGAAAACCTAGTTCGAAATTCAAAAATATCGAATAACGACTATTTGACAGATGAGTAATGTTGCCAAATTGTAAAATCGGTAGAAGTTCCTAAATTTATTTTATTTTATTTTATTTTATTTTATTTTATTTTTTATTTTTGGTTTTGGACACATACAGTTACAATATGAAAAAATAATACAGAAATAACAATAATAAAAAATAAACCAATTAAGTGTCTTGTAGGTGTAGGGATGTTTGAGCGAGGGTGTGTGTGTGTGTGTGTCAGGGTGAATAGGCGAGTGAGGGTGTGTGTGGATGTCTGATATGGCAATTGCATACATTATTTTCTCCTGCACACAACAACAATATAAAAATATTAAACAAAAGCGTGTGTTCAGTTTTGGTTGAGCATCAGCTTTATTTTCTTTTTGACTGCATAAAGGGACATATTGAATAAATCAATTTCCGAAAAAAAAGAATTATAATTTGAACATGTACGATACAGAAACGAATTTTGTGAATAATTACTTACACAAACTGGTAATCTAAACAAATATTTATTACGTGTTACTCGGTTAGGTATGTTAAATTTTATATTCGATACCAATTCTATTGAGTCAACTTTATTGTTTAACAGCTTGTATAAGTAAGTAATATCGAACATGGTGCGTCTATTTTCTAATTTTTGGAGTGTGTTTTGACTATATCTAGAATTAGACTTATAGCAAAGATATTTAATAAATTTACGTTGAATATTTTCTATTCTATCAATATACGTTATGTATTGAGGGCACCAAACAACTGATGCAAATTCTAGTTTACTCCGAACAAAAGTGTTATAATATTATGAGTGTATCAGGACTTATGAATGGTTGGGACACTCTTAGAATAAATCCCAGCATATTATAAGCTTTGACAACTATTGAATCAATATGGGATTTAAAGGATAATTTATTATCCAGAGTAACTCCTAAATCTCTTATTTCATTGCATCGTTTTAACATTTTGCCTTTTAATAGAATAATCATGTGAGATAAAGTTCAATCGTCTGGTATAAGTAATACAAGAACATTTTGACACATTCAGGTACAGCTGGTTACTATTGCAATATGCATCGAGACGATCAAGATCGCTCTGAATATTCATACA
This sequence comes from Micrasema minimum, assembly GCA_022494985.1. Classification (NCBI taxonomy): domain Eukaryota; kingdom Metazoa; phylum Arthropoda; class Insecta; order Trichoptera; family Brachycentridae; genus Micrasema; species Micrasema minimum. Next base: position 77,564 of record JAGVSP010000264.1, on the reverse strand, counting down.
TTGGGATTCATCTTTGATGTCAATAAAAATTTTGGCATCATCAGCAAAGAGAAGGAATTTGGAGTATTCAAAGCAACCTTTAATATCGTTAATGTAAATTGTGAAAAGGATAGGACCCAAATGAGAACCTTGTGGTACTCCAGAGCTACAAAACTTGAAACCAGATAGAACACCATTAATTGCCACTGCTTGAGATCTGTTTGTTACATAAGAAGAAATCCATCTTAATAAATCACCATGAATCCCGTAGCATTGCAGTTTATGCAGTAATATATTATGGTTGATTTTGTCAAATGCTTTCTGGAAGTCTGTGTAGATAGCATCAACTTGTGATTTCTTACTAAAAGAATCTAAAATAAAATTTGTGAATTCAAGAAGGTTTGATTCAACTGATCTACCTTTATAAAATCCGTGTTGGTTAGGTATGATTATGGGAGCAATGACAGGTGACAAGTGATCTACAACAATTTTTTCCATAATTTTGCTAAAGAAGGAAATTTTTGATATAGGTCGATAGTTTTCCACATCACTTTTACTATTGCCTTTATGAATGGGGGTGATGTAGGATTGCTTCCAAATGTTTGGAAAAATACCATTTTTAAATGATAAATTGTACAGATATGAAAGTGGAGAAGCAAGTTCAGTAGCACATCTGATTATAAAAGATGATGGGATGCCATCGGGACCATAACTATTAGACGAAGGGAGACTGTTCAGTATTTTAAGAATTACATCCGATCTAAATTCAACGTGTTGGATATCAACAGTTGACTCAACATTAACCTCAGCAAAGATGATGAGGGGTTTTGAACATAAACACTGTTAAAATAATCGCTGAATAATTCACAAATGGATTGGGAATTATCGCCAGATTTATTCATATAATATTAATTCATATGATTTGGAATACTTGAAGCTGGGTTTTTAGACTTGACATACGACCAAAACTTATTAGGATTATTTGTAATGTTGGTTTCGCAGTGAGAGATGAAATCGTTATAAACATTCAGTGGCAAGTTGTTTTTGTTCTTGTCTTAGAAGTGAGAAATTTTGGTAGTCAGAGTTGAGCCCGGACTGCTTCCATTTTTTGTGTTCTTTCAGTTTCCTACGGATCAGACTAATAAGAGTTTTGTGTACCATACCGGATACCTGCTTTTAGTTCTAAAAATTTTAGTTGGGTATATACGCAGAAATTAATCATTCAATATTATGTAAAAGCGATTTGTGGCATTTTCTATATCTAAGGTATTGAATTCGTTTTCCCAATTGACGTTTGAAAGGTGCCTTTTATTTCTGGATAATTTGCTTTATCAAATAAGTAAGTTTTGACATCTATTGGTTCAATGTATGGACATTCAGGTAGCGGAAAGTTAATATGAATAGATCTGTGATGTGAATCTTCGGTGATTAGGGGATCACAACAAACAGTCACATCACATTCTAAGTTATTACTTATTATTAAGTCTAATACCCGTCTGTTTATATTTTGAAACATTGTTAAATTGATTGAAATTATTTAAAAGTTAAATTATCAATTAATTGCGTACCGTATGCATCAGAGAGGTTGGAGGGTGAAAGATATTTTCCTTGTGTTGATCGAGTCCAAGATATATTGGCATATTATAATCCCCAAGAACCACAAACACGTCATCTGGATTATCCAACACACGTTGAGAAAACAGATTCAAGATGGGATTGCAAGTTAACTCCGTATGTATTATTACGTGGTAGGTAGACACAGCAAATGTGCACCTGTTTAGTCATACTTGGCAATTTTATGGATACCCATATATCTTCAGCCATTGTGCACCATGAGAGGTGACTTACTGAATTCAGTTCCTTTTTTAAAGCGATGAGACAACCTCCACCAAGGGTTTGGCCAGATTGTGAATAGTCGCGATCACGTCGATAAACCCTATAACGATCATCAAATAATTCAGAGTCTCGTATAGAATCCACAAGCCATAACATGTTATTCATAACATGTTGGATTTATCTGCGCATAAATTGCATAAAATAAATGCTTTAAAATTAAAATGACTCCAAAATCGGTAAATCGGTTGTACATTTTCAGTAGATTCGATAAATCTCCACAAAATCGATAGATCTGCAAAAAATCGATAAGATAGGCGACGATAGAGATTATTAGTATGGCAACATTTATGGCAGTCCAACTGTGTATTCTATGGTTCTGCGCATGCCTACAGACAGTAAACTGTGCCGTGTAAAGGTAAAATTCACACCGCGCAGTTTTTATTGGTCAGAAAACGGTACAAGAAACTGTGTAGTTTTCTGAACAAGAAACTGCACAGTAAACTGTCCCGTATAAAGTGGGCTTTAGAATTTCTAAACAAGTTTTTAAACTGTTTATATTCTGGGGTCTCCAGCGACCCCGTGCGACGACTCGCTTTACAAAAAACGCGCGACAGTTAACAGGCATTATTTTTTTATTTCGCAGGTCCAAGAGCCCAGCTACCAAATCCAGGTGCAAATCCAGCACGACGACTCCGGCTACAAGATCTCGACAGAGACGGAGGTCCACAAGGCTCTGGAGCAGATCTTCGAGCCCTCCGAGGACAGCCGGGTCGAGGAGCTGGCCGAGAAGTCGGTGGAGGAGCAGCTGCAAGCCGCCGGGATCATACTGCAAGACGGCGGGGGTAAGGACTGTCTTGATTAAAAGATTTTCTTCCCTTGATGGTTTTAATTTTCCAGATATAACAATTGAAGGCACCACTTGCAAAGCCTTTGAATGGTACCTTTTCCAAGCGTTTATTTGACTTTTGACAGATCGATTATGTGTCGTTTAGGGATGTCCTAATGCGTTACCGAATCGCTTTCTCATAAAAATCGACTTTATTTATGAAGAAGTTTTAATCAATTTAACACATTTATATTTTATTTTTGCTTAACATTTTGTAGTTTACAAACATACCCAGACGTTTAAAGCAGAGTTTATAATACAAAAGCGCTGTCGTAAAACTTTTTTTTTTTTAACAGTCTTTATTCAATAAAAAATATTACAAAAAATACATAATTTCTTTACAAAAGAAACTTTAAATACAGTCCCGATAAACTCCTTAATTGGAGTTTGTCATCGGGTGCAGGAGCTACAGAAAACCCAAATATGCATAGGACTATTTTATTGTCGTAATGTAAATTGAGAAATTTTGTGTCGCGACAAACAAAGAAAAAAAAAAACAAATAGGTTTTAATTCAAATCACATTTTATATTTTTTTCATGGAAAAAATCAACTTGAATAATTCTCGTTGCATAAGTAGGCTCAATAAACATCGATATCGATAAATATCGGAGCTAAAAAACATGTGCTTCACTATCGTAAAGACAAAAACATAAAGTATTGCATTTTTCAGTCTATGTTGCCTGTCAATAATTACGGAACTTTATAGTCGCCCATCTTGGAATACCTATAATAAAGTAACAACATTTTGAATGTTTAGACTTGTAGACAAATTACTGGATTATACCCATGCTGGGCTTATATCAATTATTGATATTACTATCAATAATATGTGGCCGAACAGCCGGTACGAGACCGATTGCACGCACGTCTTGCTCGGAGAAATTGCCGATTCATTCCATCCATCTTCACGATTTTTGATAACTTATATTTTCTTGTTAATTTTTAAGCATCTTGCATTCATCGTAGTTTTAAGTAGTTAAATTTTAATAGTGATTAATTCGAGTGCCAATAAAATGTTCAAAAACTGTAAGTACCTCTTATTTCTTTCTGTGCACCTTACATCCTCTTTAGTATAGAGATTTATCATCCGCGACCGAGAAGTGAGAATCATTCTTACGAGGTGATCCTTGCGGAGCGTGAGACACAAGATAAATCTGTATCAATTAGTGACGTACGCTGATGGGTAGTCGAATCCTCACAGCCCACCAGCGTACCAACCACTAAAAATATGTTAATATCAATAATATTTGGTATTAGCCCAGCTACAGTTCAAAAGAAGATGGCCCAGAATCGATCCTTGAGGAACACCAGCATGATCCAACAATAAAATATTATTGATAACCCAACAGAGACAGAGAAACTGTGGAAACGAATATGAATATCATTAGCCCAGCATGAGTATAATCCAGTAATTTGTCTTCAAGTATCGATACACATTCAAAATGTTGTTAAAAATTGACTCAATTTTCTTAAAAACTATGGGTCAAATCAAAAATTTTGTTACACACAAGCAACAGTGTTGCTAGTTATATATCAAAGCAACTAAAGTACCTGATGAAAATTCCCAACAGGTAGCATTGAGAACATAAATTCCGCCGGTCAAAATATCGGGACTTTCGACGTCCTGATCGAAGACGAGGCGATCGACGGCGCTGAGAACGACGGGGAGGATTAATATAGCAATGTGTTATTTTGACAGGGTGTACTGCAAAAAAAGAGGCGCTTCTGGAGAGCATCCCGAGGAGTCGCACGAGGATCCCGACGACCCGGCTCCAACTGCGGAGGAGATGAAGAAGTCCGCGAAAGACATGGAGGCGGAATTGACCCCCCTAAGCAGGCTTTGCATACAGTCGACCCGCGTTAATATGGTCTTCCGATGCGAATTTTGTGAGAGGTAATTATTCATTTAAAATTATATTTATAGTGGTAGCGCAATTGGCTACCGTGAATGAGGTCGCGGGTTCGATTCCCGTTGGGGGTCAACATTAAATATTTTGCGAAGAACATTATTGCGAAAATTAAGAAAGGTCTCTTACGATGATTCGGTCATGTGGTGGGAATGAATGATAAACTAACTAACTAACTTAAAATCACGCCATTTCTCCGTAGGGGTAGGCAGAGAGGATAGAACGCCATACCACCCTGCCCTGACATACTTCCTTTGCTTCCTCTACATTCGTACATATTCTCATGCACATACGCCGATTATTCCGACTTTTCACATGTTCACTTTCAAGTATTTGTCGTACTCGGTCATGCCATGTCTTTCTCGGCCTTCCTCGACTCCTACATCCAGGCACACTCGCATTTAAACTTCTTTTAGCCGTTCTTTCATCACTCATTCGCTCCACATGACCGAACCATCGTAAAAGCGTAATTTTGTGGATAATGCTTATCTCAGCCTTGCACTCTGCTCTGATTTGGACATTTGTACACCTATCATACATAGTCTTACCACACAGAGAGATGGCCCTTCAACAGCATTCAGTCTACTTTCATCCTTGCATCCACCCAAGTCAAGTCCACGTCCCGCAGCTCTGACGGAAACTGCCGGCGAATTGTCGACAGTGGACGTCCCCAGGGCGCGGGGGCCCTGAGCGTTTAATATAGCAATGTGTTGTTTTGACAGGGTGTACTGCAAAAAAGAGGCGCTTCTGCAGCACAGGCAAATACACAATGACCAGAAATATCCTTACATTTGTAATGTATGCGGTGAAGCATTTTCAACATATGCAAGGTAAGAATTTTTGATATATTTAGCAACAACGAAATTAAAGAAAATAAATATTCGAAAGAAACTTCATACTTCATTTTCAAAAAACTTTATTCAACAAAATCGACTATAAATATTATGTAGATTCACTGGTTTCCCGCTTGTACATCATGTTTTATTACACCATGTGTATTTAATCGTTATTACTAAAAACCCGTTATTGGTCATGCAAACCAAAAATGTTCCAGAACTTTTATTATTATAACCTGTAACGACTGTGTCGGTTGTGTAAATAAACAAATAAATTGCCTCCAAGCCGAGTTTTTGGTTGTCTGTAAAGTCGGTTTACGACGATAATTTTACGTGATAATGTCATAAGAAAACATTGATGAAAAATAGCATACTTTTATGAATTGAATTGAATTATTATTACTGAATTATCATTATTTTGTAAAATACAAAGCAGGAGTTAATTGAAAATTACAGTTTTTTCCATGATCAATTATCATTTTTTGCACTCGTTAATTTCAATGCGTGCGTGTGCTGCTGATGTCTCCCTTCTACTCGGACGCATCGGCCGATGGAGTGGAAGAGAGATAGATGCGTCACAAACCGAACGCTTAGGCCGATCGTGCCTCTCCATCACTTGTTCCGCGCTCTCGCTTGCACACTCGGCTCAGGCGGAACGTGACAATGAGTCATTCTTTTTCGTGTGTTCATCAATTTATTCGATGTTATTACGGCAAAAATAAAAATAAGTAGTTTCGATTTTATTGTGAGAAAACCTTTGTGAAAAGCTGAATTGTTCATTCTAGGGTCACCTCTCACAAAACCACGCACGGCTTCTTCAAGGCCAGCCCTAACGATGGACCGGAGAGCAGCTCCAGCAAGATGAGCGGCTACGAGGAGTTCCCGGTCGTCAAGTACTTCCTCTGTCACGTGAGTATCTTGCGGTTCCGAGTTGGACTATTCTGGTGTGCCTCAAGGGTCGATTCTGGGCCCTCTTCTTTTTAACATAATTTTTAACGTGTACAAATATACAAATTACTGGATTATACCCATGCTGGGCTAATATTCACATTCGTTTCCAGAGTTTCTCTGTCTCTGTTTTGGGTTATCAAGAGATTCGCAAATGATTTGTTGCGCAAGATTTGTTGCTTGAAAGTTTTGATCTAATGTATCTGACTCCTTCCCAGGTGTGCAGCAAGACATTCCTCCACTTCACCTACCTGCAGGTCCACCGCAAGAACAAGCACGAGAGGAAGCACCCGCTGACCTGCAAGACCTGCCACGAGCAGTTCCAGGAGAGGTAACACGCCAGATCCTGTTGGCCTTATCATGTTGTTAATTCTGTGCCCCCTGTGTTGAGGGATTTAAGCCAAATGAGGAATGTCAGCCAACATGTCGTCACACGTCTCAATCTCTATTCCATTTGCCAGTAGCTCGTAGTAACTATGCGCGTAATTCTCCATTGATTCGTATAACTCGTAATTATAATACAAAGTTCAGCAATATTGATTTGTTTGACTGTAGCAATTTATATTTAAAAAAGAGTCATAAAAAGAATTATTTTCCTCTCATGTTTAAAATCAGCGATAGTATTTATTCTCATAGATTTCACACACACATGCACCCACTCTATCACCCTTTCTTGTAGCCTTACACTCACTCACACACACCCACCCACCCTCTCTCTCTTTTCGATAAATAATGTATTTTTTATTTTTATAGTTGTATTTCCTCCTTTGTATTTTCTTTAATGTGTTTTTTGTGGATCTCTGTTATTGGCTTTTATAATGTTTAATTTACTCTGTATACATTATTCTATGTATTGCTGTTGAGTATCCCTAATAACTAAAATAAAAAGGCCGCATTAGGCATTTGTAAAACATTGGCATTTGTTTTAGCAAACTGTTTTCAACTTCGTTTTTGACAATCATAGAATGGTTTTTGACCGTTTTATAGTGGGTCATTACTATCCCAAAAACGCACGCAAAAATAAATAAAACATGTTGAAATAGCATTTATTTCAAAATCTTAAACAATGACGTCACTCCTTGTATTTAAAGTAGTGTTTCCAGTTTCTGTTTTTAAACCCCCGTATCCACATTTCAAGAAAGCACTTAGATAAGTCGGTATAAATAACATCAACCTGACCTCGTTTATCCATAACCGATGATATGAAGTTTGTGAAGAGGGTAAGATTTGACTCGACTGATCTTCCTCTCATGAAACCATGTTGATCTTTAGTTATTATATGATTCACGCTATCATACATTTTATTATAAACCATTTTTTCCAAGATTTTGGCAAAAATACATAATTTAGATATGGGACGATAATTAATAATGTTATTTTTACTGCCTTTTTTAAAAATTGGAGTGACAATAGCTTTTTTCCAAGTTGATGGGATAACACCATATTTCATTGTCATTGTGAATAAAATTGAGAGAGGCTTTGCCAGATTGATACCGCATTTTATCACAAAAATTGACGGGATCCCATCTGGGCCAGCACCCTTATTATGATCTAATAACATAATGTTCCGATGGACTAAAGGAATATCAAAACAAACCGAACTCAACGATACATGGTGAGAATTAGAAGAAGGCGAAGCATTCAACGTACCTACCAGGCTAGAGTCTGGAATGACAATATTGTTATTTTCCACGAAAACTGATTGGAAAAACGAGGCAAAAGCTTCACTGATTTCATGACTATTTTGGGCTGTGATGTCATTATAAACCATACAGTTCGGGAGTAAACACGTTCCTCTTTTTGATTTAATAAATGACCATAAGTATTTAGGGTTTGATTTTAAAGTGTTTTCTGTATGCGTTATATAATCTCTGTTGCACTGATCTGCTATTCTTTTTTGTCGGGATCGAAGAAGTGAATATGTTTGGTAATATGATTGACATTTAAAACGTTTCCATTTCTTAAAAACCTTAAATTTCTCTTTTATTATTTTGATTAGGGCTGGTGAATACCACGGAGGATATTTACCATCTCCAACCAGTTTAGATGGAACATGTGTGTCTATGATGTTATTAATGATTTTATTAGATGCATTTTCGACGTCAAGACCCTCAAATATGTTTTCCCAATCGACCTCAGACAAAGAATGATTAACATCATCATAATTGGCCGATCGAAATTGGCGCTTAAGCCTCGTTTGAGGGCGAAGGTTTAATTCTCTATCTACTATATGTAAATGAATAGAAAGAGCCTTATGATGTGGGTCTTCACATACCAAAGGGCAATCTGAAGATGATACTATTAGGTTTTTATTGCTTTTATGACAGTTCCAAACTTTGGTGTAAATTGTGATTTTTGCTTCCTCTTCCTCTTCTTCTGCTAGGTAGGTAGGTGCAGGTTGCTGCGTCTGTTGCCCCGTCTCTGTATTTATTAAACCGGGCCACCGCACGCCAAGAATTCCTGTATACTAAGTGTTGTTGTATCGTTTTAGTTGGATGCTGAACCACCACAGAAGAAAATTCCATCCAGAGTCTCTAAACCTTCAAAGAAAATGCAATAAGTGAGTTTTTTCTTTTTATATCTCATCAGAGAACGGAGACGAAGAACCCTGAAAAGGAAATGTGGATATCTAGACGTTTACCGGACTATATCTCTTCCAAGCATTTATTTTACTTTGACACATGGGCGCCTATAAAGTTCCGTAATTATTGACAGGCAACCATAGACCGAAAAATGCAATACTTCATGTTTTTTTTCTTTACGATAGTGAAGCACATGTTCTTTAGCTCCGATGTTTATTGAGCCTACTTATGCAACGAGGATTATTCAAGTTGATTTTTTCCATGAAAAAATATAAAATGTGATTTAAATTAAAACCTATTTGTTTTTTTTCTTTGTTTGTCGCGACACAGAATTTCTTAATTTACATTACGACAATAAAATAGTCCTATGCATATTTGGGTTTTCTGTAGCTCCTGCACCCGATGACAAACTCCAATTAAGGAGTTTATCGGGACTGTATTTAAAGTTTCTTTTGTAAAGAAATTATGTATTTTTTGTAATATTTTTTATAGAATAAAGACTGTTAAAAAAAATAAATATGTTTTACGACAGCGCTTTCGTAATATAAACTCTGCTTTAAACGTCTGGGTATGTTTATAAACTACAAAATGTTGAGCAAAAATAAAATATAAATGTGTTAAATTGATTAAAACTTCTTCATAAATAAAGTCGATTTTTATGAGAAATCGATTCGGTAACGCATTAGGACATCCCTAATCGATACATAATCGAGCTGTCAAAAGTCAAATAAACGCTAATACATTATTATTCAATTTATATAGTAAACCTAGATTATAACTATCTGTTTTACCAACCATGCGGGAGGCCCGCCACGGAGACAGCACCCTGATGCAGCTGAAGCTGAAACCCGGTAACTATAATTAGCTAGTTGTCATTGACTAAACTAACCATCACGCCATTTCTACCTAACCTAACCTTACCTAACCTAACCTAACCATAAACCTAACCTAACCTAAAACAAATTTACTTACCTAACCTAACCTAACCTAACCTAAACCTAACCTAACTATCCTGTACGACCTAGAGGAGTATTATTTATAATTGTATTAAGAATTATTTGGATTTTTAATGTTACCTAACTAACTAACCATCACGCCATTTCTCCGAAGGGTAGGCATGAGAGGATAGAACGCGCAACACACTCTTCCTGGCACACTTCAATGTATGTTTTTAAAAACACGAAAATTAGAGTGACTTTTAACGCCCGTTATTGGCTTAAAAACGTCATTTTGATGCCATTATAAAAGGCGGAAAATTCATTACGAAGTGAGCGCTTATTGATGTGACGTCACACTTAAGCGCGCCAATTTAACGCATAACCGCTTTTTTAAATTACATGGCTATTTCAAAATGGAAATTTTGGTTGCGAGCGATTTTAAAAAACCGCTATTTCAAACTCGCGCTAGAAAAATTCATACGACATCAAAAAAAATAAAAAAAAAATAGTGTTGATATTATATTATTTTTCAATCAATTTTTTAAATAAAAAAAAAATAAAATCTGAAAGAACCCAATTATAGTACGTTCTTCTTTTTCTTTCACTCCTATGAGCATGTGGTCATCACTAGATCCCTCCAGGAGACCCTATTACCAAAAAGCTCTCTTGTCTCCTCCAGCGTCAGCCCGAGTATAATGGGCATTGACGATCTGCCAAGACGGCGGGATCCTGCACGGTTCAGGCTCTCCCGAGCCAGGTCTAGATAGGAGCTGATGTGACTTTACAACTCCATCGTCGGAAGGCGCTGCGTCCGTTCGTGAACTCCAGGTTGAAGTCGGAGGCTGCTGCGTGTTCGGCCCACGATCTTAGGCAATTAGCGAGTTGGCCGTTGCTGCCACAATTCGGCGCCTAGCGGATCGTTCAATGCACCTGCGCCGCATATGGCCGCCTCTCGCGTATTACAAATACCCGTGTCCTAACACGTCGAGATCTGAGACAATAGTGATAAATGAGGAACAATTTCAGCCCGTTCTCCTTAAACGGAATGCTACAAAGTTTTACCAGAGATTAAGACGGACTGGAGATACATATGAGGTTAAGGATAATTTTCATACAAATACAAATATTTTCAGTAGATTATGTAGAATTTTTTTTATCAACGTAGCGTCTGTTTTTTTCCCAGCAATCTGTATAATTCAGGCATTCTATACAATACCTAGGCAAAATATAAAATCCTGGGGCGTCCAGGCAATGTATAAAATACCCGGGGCGTCCACGCAATGTACAGAATACCTCTGGATGTCCAGTGCGAATGGCGAGAAATACCTGGGGCGTCCAGGCAATGTATGAAGTATTATATATTTTTTACATTTTAACCCTGGGAGACGGTATAAAAGGCTAATATAAAAAAAATCAATAAATATGTGGAGATGACAAAACAAATGCATTATTTAAAAAACCAACCTATCTTCTAACCTACTGCATACCTTTCATAACCTATTATTTAAAAATAGAATGAAATTTACGCAAGCTAGTTATTTTGATTAAATAGTTTATTCAGTTGGTCTATTTAAGTGTGTAACGGACAATAATATTCATAATATTTTATAATTGCCTGGCGCCCCCAGGTATTTTATATTTAGATGCTTCAGGTATTTTAACATTGCCTGGACGCCCCAGGTATTCTATACATTGCCTGGACGCCCCAGGTATTCTATACATTGCCTGGACGCCCCAGTATTTTATACATTGCCTAGGTATTGTATAGAATCCTCTATTTATACAGAATTAAAAATGGTTGATAAATACGGTAGCTGGACTTGAACGATGTTAAAAAATAATAGAATAAGGTGTGGGTTTAAATTTATATTCATTGTATTCTAATGAGCCACATTTTCCTTCTTTTTGTATCGCTAGGAAAACGATACACCCAACCCTTGGTATCGCTGTCAACACACATAGTGAAGGCATTGTTATGAGTTCAAATAATGTGAGAATTTTTCCCGAATAATCGCTTCGAACTTATTGAAACTATTTTACAAAAACTAATCATAGTTTTGACAGGTCTACATTTATAAATGATTAGAATGGTCAGAATATTAAAATGATTTGCTCTTTCTGTTCAAGTAAAAAATCTATTGTTGATTTGCTGTCAACTAACAAATTTAATAAGTATACGAGTGCCTGGTCGGTTACCCGTAGTAATGCACTATTTTACTGTAGCCAATCATCGACCAATTACAGTGCTAACTCACCGATACGTAGAATGCACGCACTGGCTAACAAGTATACACTAACAATATTGATGTTTTCAACACAAATCTAGTGCATTTTAGGGAACAGTGTCTGGATGCCATCTCTGGCGGTATACATGAATAGCTACCTACTGTGTAATCATTTTAAATGTCTATGCAAAAATCCCTATGGGCGTAAAACAATAAAATAAATAAATAAAATAAATTTACAGTAGCGCAAACCTGTGTCGATTTTGTGAACTACTCAAATTATCCTGCCAATTTTTGAATGATTCAGAATCCACAATGGCGGCGTGTACCTGTGCGATCTCTGTGGCAACGGTTTCGCCCACCGGGCTGGCCTCGAGACCCATCACAAGTGAGTATTGTCTATCCGTCAGCGGGTGCATAGGGCACTGCATCACTCCACCGAGTGCGGTGTGTCTTGGTCATTTGTTACATGAAGAATGAGTGCGATGTTTTAGCGAATATTTTGCATAAGAAAAAACGAGAAATTGGTGGGGAAAAAAGCGCTCAATAGCTCGATGCTGAGCCACCGCATAAACTTATCGTGAAAAAAGTCGGAATTGGTAAATAAATAAAAAAATAAAAATTAAAGAACAGCTGTCAATTTTTTTTTTGTATCGGGAGACCTAAACTGAGGTGGTTGGATTGAAGATGGGGATTGGATTGGATTAATTGATATAAAAAAATTATACAGGGTTAATTTTTAGTCAGTTAACAAAAAAAAACCCTGAATTCAGTATCGTTAATAGAACCCATTTCAATTGACATGTACTTTCTCAAATAAAAAAAAAGAAAAGTGCACACTAATGATTACACAGAAACAGTAAAAGACTTGGTCACCCTAGGTGGAGCATCCGGCACTCCCCCTTCGCACTCACCCTTATGCGCCGCGCATGAACTCAGATGACCAGCTGTGAGTAGGTGTGCGTAATTTGTGAAAATTATAAACTAAACTAATTAACTAACCATCACGCCATTTCCCCAAAGGGGTAGGCAGAGAGGATAGAACGCCACACCACTCTGTCCTGGCATACTTCTCTTGCTTCCTCCACATTCATACATCTTCTCATGCACGCACATCGATTATTCCGACTTCTTACATGCCCACTTTCAAGCACTTGTTTTACTTGATCATGCCATGTCCTTCTCGGCCTTCCTTGACTTCTACATCCAGCACAGTCGCATTATACATTTTTTTTTTTAGCCGTTCTTTCATCATCCATTCGCTCTACATGACCGAAACCATCGTAAAAGACCTTTCTTAATTTTTTGTCGATAAAGCTTATCTCAGCCTTGCACTCTCTAATTTCGACATTTGTACATTTTTACAAAAATTATTAGGAATAAAAATAATAAATAACACATGTTTTTTTATTGAATGGGTTTCTATTAATGATACTGAATTCAGGGTTTTTTTTTGTTAACTGACTAAAAATTAACCCTGTATTTAATGATCCTTGCAATATGTATTCTGAAGCCTGACCTACGAACATCGATTGAACCACCATCTCTGTTCCCAGGCGAGTCCACCTGAAGGAGCAGCCTCACTCGTGCGGCGAGTGCGGGCAGAGCTTCTTCTCCTCGGCGGAGCTGTTCGGCCACCAGCGCTGCCACAACGGGCGAGAAGCCGTTCCCCTGCTCCTACTGCCCCATGTACTTCCGCACCAAGGGGCGGAGGAACGAGCACCACAGGTAAGCCGGCGCCCCACCCAACCTAACCTGGCTCTGCTAGAGGGAGACACCACTTAACCTAACCTAACCTAACCTAACTATCTGTACATAGAGGAGTATGGATATTTTCCACCTGACCTTACCTAACCTCTTAAGGCGATCCATCCAGCGCGGAGCAAAAAAAAGAGTCCAATAAATAAGCTTAACATAAAATTTTGAAAACCATATAAAAGATTGAACATTTATCTAGTTGGTTGATGAAATAAAAATATTAAAAAAAAAAAAATTTGACCAAAAATTGCAAGAAAAAATGCATTTTTCGTTTTTTTCAACATTTTCAACACAAAATTTTTAGTAATAGATATTATATTCTAATATTTTTAATTATAGTTATTTAAAAGATCAATTATTGTTCTTATTGGAGGATGAGTTAGTTTTTTTTTAAAAGTATCTGATTTTCGTAAAATAAAATTGAGTCCATTTTGAATTAAATTGTTGAAACTTAATCGCTCTTTCTAATACATATTACTTTTAAAAATGTTTTTTTGGTTACATTTCTATATACAACACGTATTTTTCAGTTAAGGGCTTTTTTTTCTTCAAAAATATTATTGCAATTAATATTATTAAATCATGTATTTTCATTGAAAATCAATCATATACAAAGCGCTGGATGGATCGCCTTAACTTATCTAAACTAACCTAACCTATCTGTAAGAGCTATCTGTACCTAGAGGAGTATTATTTATATTTGTATTAAGAATTATTTGGATTTTTCGGTTACCTAACTAACTAACCATAATGCACGTTTCTCCAAAGGGGTAGGCAGGGAGGATAGAACGCCACACCACTCTGTCCAGGCAAACTCCCCTTTGCTTCTTCCACATTCATAAATCTTCTCATGTGCATGCACGTCTATTCCGACTTTTCACAATGGTGATCACAATCCACTTTCAAGTGTTTGTTGTACTTGATTGTGCCGTGTCTTTCACGGCCTTCCTCGACTTCTACAACCAGACGCATTCGCATCATTCATTAGCTCCACATGACCGAACCATCGTAAAAAACCTTAATTATGTTGTAGCGAGATGGTATTTGAATGGTAAAATACCATCTCGTCAACTTTATTGAATGAGTTTAAGTATTGTATTAAATAAAAGATGTTACTTACATACGCAGGTTGTTTTATTTAACAAAGGTAACTTAAACTTTGTACACGTTATATTTAAAGCTATGATTGAGAAATTTGATCACTAGGTGTCCTGGAGTGTGTCGGAAACGGGCGGCGGCAGCGGGAGCCAAAGGGAAAGTGAAGTGTCTAGCTAGGTCCAATGTTAAGTTCTTAGTTTCCGGTTATCGAGATATGGGGTTGCCATTATGTTCTCAATGTCTCTGAATGAAAGTGTGTTCTGGCCAGGATCCACACGGGCGAGCGGCCGTAACCGTGCGACGTTGCGTGTGCGGGCTGGCGTTCCGCCGCTCGCACGCCATGAAGAACCACCGCCTGATCCACACGGGCGAGAGGCACCACGCCTGCCCGCACTGCTCCAAGATGTTCCACGTAAGTCCAACCTCAACACCCACATCAAACAGAAGGTATTTTGTAACACAGATTGGCCAAAAGTACAATATATGTTTTTCAAATATTCCAAAAAAAAGGTCTCTTTTCAGTCCAGCACAATAACTTTGCAAGAATGCAAGATTTAATAGATTCTGTCAGTAGATTCATTCTGTATTTCAGAGCGTTTATTTTACTTTTGACAGATGGGCGCCTATAAAAGTTCCGTAATTATTGACAGGCAACCATAGACCGAAAAATGCAATACTTCATGTTTTTTTCTTTACAATAGTGAAGCACATGTTCTTTAGCTCCGATATTTATCGATATCGATGTTTATTGAGCTACTTATGCAACGAGGATTGTTCAAGTTGATTTTTTCCATGAAAAAATATAAAATGTGATTCAAATTAAAACTTATTTGTTTTTTTTTCTTTGTTTGTCGCGACAGAGAATTTCTCAATTTACATTACGACAATAAAATAGTCCTATGCATATTTGGGTTTTCTGTAGCTCCTGCACCCGATGACAAACTCCAATTAAGGAGTTTATCGGGACTGTATTTAAAGTTTCTTTTGTAAAGAAATTATGTATTTTTTGTAATATTTTTTATTTGAATAAAGACTGTTAAAAAAAAAAAAGTTTTACGACAGCGCTTTCGTAATACAAACTCTGCTTTAAACGTCTGGGTATGTTTATAAACTACAAAATGTTGAGCAAAAATAAAATATAAATGTGTTAAATTGATTAAAACTTCTTCATAAATAAAGTCGATTTTTATGAGAAATCGATTCGGTAATTAGGACATCCCTAATCGATACATAATCGAGCTGTCAAAAGTAAAATAAACGCTTGGGATTGGTATAATTGTGATTGTATATGACATGGTATGTAATTCCTGTCCACAGCATTCGGGGCAGCTGGTGATGCTGGAGGTGGAAGGGGGCGCCTCCGTGCGTGCCGCCCTCGAGCAGTCCCTGCAGGGGCTCGAGGGGCCGCAGTACCAGTTCAGCTACAGGTCAAGTTCGAGGACGACGAGCAGGTGCTCTCGTGAAGGGAGCGTACGTGGCGGCAAAACAGAATCAACCAACTACCCTCTATTTCCTCCAGCACTTAGGCCAATACACGAAACTTGTGACGTAGATGCCTATTGATGACGTAGTGAGTGACATAGTGGGTGACTAGACACCTCAGACACGGTGGTTTTTTTCAACTGTGGAACGTCACTTCTCTGAAATTCTTGTTCGAAGGATGTAGATTAAGAAATTATTGTATTATACAGGGTGTAACAAAATTCGGTGTACAAGCGGGAAACTGGTGAATCTACATCGAATTTAATAATATGACTTTAATCTGAGCTTGTAAAAAAAATTTTTTTCTTTCCACAAATCGACGCCTCCTACGTATAATATCGTAACCCACAAATTGTCGATTTTGAGTTTTTGGTGGATTTCGTCTGTATTTAACTGTATCTTTAATTCTACCAAAACAAAAAAATGGTTTTGCCAATAATAAGGGCTTTTTTGGGGCGTAATTTTTAGTATCTACTACCAATGCATATGAACGAAAATATTTTCAAATGCTCCTCCTGTAAAATCGAATTTTGTGGGTTATTATACGTAGGAGGCATCGATGGAGGCGTGATGGAAATATGGACAAGGACATTGAAAGGGAGGTTAGTGCCGGTAACAGAATTAATGGTGCCTTAAAGTCGGTAGTATCTAATAAGTGCTTATCAAAAGAGGCTAAATTGGCAGTGCATAATGGAGTTCTGGTACCAACCCTCATGTATGGAAGCGAAGCAAGGAGTTGGAAAAATAAGGATGAAAGTAAATTGAATGCAGTTGAAATGCGATCTCTCAGGCGAATGTGTGGTAAAACTATGTATGATAGGTGCACTAATGTTGAAATTAGGGTGAGATAAGCATTATCGACAAAATTAAGAAAGGTCTTTTACGTTGGTTCGGTCATGTAGAGCGAATGGATGATGAAAGAACGGCTAAAAAAATATATGGTGCAACTGTGCCTGGACGTAGAAGTCGAGGAAGGCCGAGAAAGACATGGCATGATCAAGTAAAACAAGTGCTTGAAAGTGGGCATGTAAGAAGTCGGAATAATCGACGTGCGTGCATGAGAAGATGTATGAATGTGGAGGAAGCAAGAGAAGTATGCCAGGACAGAGTGGTGTGGCGTTCTATCCTCTCTGCCTACCCCTTCGGAGAAATGGCGTGATGGTTAGTTAGTTAGTTAGGCGTCGAAATGTTTTCATTAGTATCGCAGATTAAGTAAAATTGCACAAATCTTATTAAAACGCGTTTTTGAATTTTGTTTTCTTTATGGATAGTATTAGTTTGACTAAATACATGATATTCGATAACAATATGCAAAAAATTAAAAAAAAAAAAAATTATAATACTTCATACTCAATTTTCTCGAAAACTAAGGGTCAAATAAAAATAAATTATTCTACAAAATCGACTCCAAATATGATGTAGATTCACTGGTTTCCCGCTTGTACATCGAGTTTTGTTACACCCTGTATATGATTTTAAGATATATGGTGTATTTTTTATTTATTATGATTTTTGAAACATAAAATGAAATAAATATATGGAATAATAAATACTTTTTGTTTAATGTCGGAGTTTTAACATTATTTAACATTCGCCTATTTCACTAGGCGCCAGGTTCGCGGCGTCCTGGACGTCCACTTTTGGCGATCTGTCGGCAGTTCGCGTCGGAGCCGCGGGACGTGGACCCGACTTGGTAGGACGCACGGCGACTGGTCGGCCGATAGCTTGACTTGGAGGCAGTTTGTGGAATCCATATGCTCCACATAGGGAGCGGATATGGAATGATGACGATTAGGCAAACAATATCTTCTTAATTGTTAGTATTTAACATTTCAACACAGGCAGAGAAGCTCTGGGCGTTTACAGGGCATGTCATCGTCTATGTTAGCACAGCAGTGGACGTCCAATCAGCCAAATCTTCTTCGCCTGATTTCATTTGACACCAGTGATCGCTGCGTCCGTTGCCTCACCTCTGTATTCCTCGCAACGTATAATTTTCATGTTTCGTTGGAAAAAATAATACGATAAAAAATTTCAAAATAATTTATTAAAAATAAAATTAATTCATTCTGTCTATTATCTACTATACAATTAATATAAAAAATATTATAAACTACAACTGTGATATCTTTAAATAAAAAAATTATAAATAGCAAAAATTATTATTAAAAAATATATATTACAACAAATACTATATTATTAAAATAACAAAGAGCTTTTGAACCAAAAATTTTTGTGAATGCAGTAAAATAACACAAAAAATCACGTATTTATCGGTGCAATCCGTTCGTAAATCCAATAATTAATAAGCGAGATACAGTAATATAAAATTTGGATTTTGTAAACATAAATAATTATGATAATTCGATCAGATGATCGTATTTCCTACAAATCCCAAACTTTAAATCATTATATCTCGCTTATTGACTATCCGATTTACAAACGGATTGCACTAATGGTTTAGTGATTTTTTATATTATAATTCTGCATTCACAGAAAATTTCGATGTAAACGAAATTACGTAAGTATTAATTATTCTAATAGTAAATACATAATTTTTTAAATTTTTCTAACAATGGGCGTGTAAACAAAAATGTTCTATGAATGCAAAAAATAAAAACAATAAGTCACAAGTACATGGGTGCAATCTGTTTACAAATCGGATAATGAATAACAGAGATACAATCATTTAAAGATTGATTTTTGTAAAGATTTTGTATAATGACGTCACTGATCGTGTATGGAATAAAAACTGTAAATGATTATATCTCGCTTATTAATTGTCCGATTAACAAACGGATTGCACTGGTGGCTTGATGATTCTTCGCTTTATTTTTCTGCATTCACAGAAATTTAGTTTTCAAGCACATTTCTTCATCAAAACTACAAGAGATCAATAACATAAAGTAAAAAGTGGTTCATAATAAATTAGAATTAAAAACTAGCACTGAATCATTATTGATAATATCCTAAGGGCCGGTTATTAGATCAGAAGTAAAAGTTACGTCTTACTTTGGTTAAAAACAACCGTGGGTAAGAGTTAAAGTATAAGTTACTTCAGAATGGGTTGTTTGACATCGGTTTTTTACTCAAAATTTCTCTGGTTAATCGCGTTCCAAAACTAAACAATGAAAATGTCTATGGAATGACACGAATTTCACAGTTTTTTCTATGACACAAATGTCACATTGATAGGTTGTGTCTCGAGCGATCAGCTGTTAGATGGCCGCCATTTTTTAAACTTATTCTTTTACTTATACCCTCCAATATCGGCGGCTTATTTTTTAAACCAGTGAGTATACATTTTGACCACCGGCTAGGAGTAACTCATGATCAAACAACTCACTTTTCAGTATTATTGCTAACTTTTTACTTTTACTTTAGATTTTTAAATTATACCACTGATCAAACCGGCCCTAACTGAGACAATGAAGCTCTGGAATGAGTACGGATATCTAGCACTTAATAAGTAAGTCAAATCTTCAAAGATAAATACTGGATTTTAAGGATTTATTTTGGAGATCTAAAAGATATTGACACACCTAATATATTCTTAAATAGCCCACTCCATATCTCCATACTGAAGTAATCCTCACCGGAGCAATGATTTTTCACTCGACTCGATGTACAAGCGGGAAACTGATGAATCTACATCGTATTTGGAGACGATTGTGTAATATTACTTTTTAATCTGGGCTTCAAAAATTTCTTCTCACAAAAGTTTTCACACTATGGCCGATCAAGTAAAATAGCTCAAATTCTTATTAAAACGTGTTTTTTAATTTTGTTTTCTTTATGGATAGTATTAATTCGACTAAATACATGATATTTGATAACAATTTGCAAAAAAAAATCTACTTCGTACTCAATTTTCTCGAAAACTAAGGGTCAAATAAAAAAAAAAAAAAATCTACAAAATCGACTCCAAATATGATGTAGATTCACTGGTTTCCCGCTTGTACATCGAGTTTTATTACATCCTGTATATCTACTATGGTCTATTTTTCCTCTCCAGGACACCGGTCATAACATCGCAGACGCGTGATCAAAGATAATATACCGCGTGATGATAATATACCGAATTGGTTTACAAAGGAAGAAATCCAGGGAATAAGATTGTACGAAGGAGTGTCACAGGCCACATGATTATACCTATACCTTTTCCAAGCGTTTATTTGACTTTTGACAGATCGATCGTTGTGCATCGATCGATCGTCGCAGTGTCGTTAAGGAATGTCCTAATGCGTTACCAAATCGATTTCTCATAAAACGACTTTATTTATGAAGAAGTTTTAATCAATTTAACACATTTATATTTATTTTTGCTCAACATTTTGTAGTTTATAAACATACCCAGACGTTTAAAGCAGTTTATATTACGATAGCGCTGTCATATAACTTTTTTTTTAACTCTCTTTATTCAATAAAAAATATTACAAAAAATACATAATTTCTTTACAAAAGAAACTTCAAATACAGTCCCGATAAACTCCTTAATTGGAGTTTGTCATCGGGTGCAGGAGCTACAGAAAACCCAAATATGCATAGGACTATTTATTGTCGTAATGTAAATTGAGAAATTCTGTGTCGCGACAAACAAAGAAAAAAAAACCAAATAGGTTGTAATTTAAATCACATTTTATACTTTTTCATGGAAAAAATCAACTTGAATAATCCTCGTTGCATAAGTAGGCTCAATAAACATCGATATCGATAAATATCGGAGCTAAAGAACATGTGCTTCACTATCGTAAAGACAAAACAAATAGTATTGCATTTTTCGGAACAATTACGGAACTTTATAGGCGCCCATCTGTCAAAAGTAAAATAAACGCTGGAAATAGTATAGTCGGTTACTATCGCCACACGAGTCTCCTGATCCAGGGTGAGGTGACCAGCACGCTGTGGTAGATGCCGGGCTGGTGGTCCTCCCCGCAGCCGAACCCGGCGCTGGTGATGCCCACCAGGTAGTAGCGCCCCTCCTGGTACACCACCAGGGGGCCCCCGGAGTCACCTGTAACATGGCACGAGATCATGAAACTCCTCGAGACGTCCCCCGCCTGTTGATTCTTTGCCCCTTGCAACATTCAGAGGCAACAGCTGGAGGCGCGATGCAGAAGTTAAGGTGAAGATCTACAGGACATCCAATCCGTGAAAAGTCATTATTAATTATCACAGGTGGTATTGTGGCGTTCCAGATACTTAAGCTATCTTTATATGGCGCAGTTTACTACACAGTTTTTCTGTGCAGTCTGAAAACGGTCCCGTATAAAGCTAAAACTGCATGAAAAACTGTGTGCTAGTGTCAGATTTAAGCGGACATGACAGTCAATGTTTTTTATGTAAACGTTTAAATAGACATTGGTTTATTGTATGCTTTTAAATACGTAAAAAAACAATAACATATTATACATAATTAGCTAAATATACAATTTCCTGAGAGCAAACATACGATAATAACTTACAATCGCGTTTCAAAAATACACATATTTAGCGTGTCTTTTGACAGAAGTTTGACAGACTGCACAGTTTTCTGAACAAGAAACTGTGTAGTTTTTCTGAACAAGAAACTGTCTCATATAAAGTGGGCATTAGAAAGTACTTGCCTACTTTAAAATCATGGAATTAGAAAACAAAAACATATTAAAAATCATTCTAGATTGTTCTATCAAAGCTTTCTGTTTTTTATCACCAGAAAATAAGATTTGTATTAATTCGGCATCTGACTGGTGAAGATCATTTTTATTGCACTTTAACTTCTATCGTTAAAATCATTCATTTTAACTATCATAATATTAAGTGTTAGTTTAGTTTCCCCAGTTAAAATAACAACGATTATTAACTTCCTTCTGTATTTATTTATTATAATCAACGGAGCATTCTTTATCGGCGTAGATCTACATCTGCACATTCGGGCAACTATCCTGCACAGTATCATACACAATGATATTAATGTTGATCATACATGATAAAAATAGGACACGAAATGGCGAACACTCTTCAAGTTGATCGGAAGACTGTTGGTTGATGTCCATCAATAGTCCGCCTTCTCCATGATGAGTTTTCCCTGGTTTTCTCATCATCTCAGGTAGATGCGGAGAAGTTCCCTTTCCTCCACAGCACCATGTATCCCGCCTGATCCCGACACAATATATCAATAATCAATTAGAACAGTCAATGATAGAAAATCCACTTGATGAAATATAAACCTTGTATATCATAAGCAAGGTAAAATATAAATATAATTCCCATTAAAAAAAGTCGGTTTACGGACGATAATACGTGATAACGTCATAAAAAAACATTGATGAAAAATAGCATGCATTATCATTTGTTTGTTTTTTTCTTGTGTGCTGCTGCTGTCCTCCTTCTACTCGGCCGATGGAGTGGAAGAGAGATAGATGCGTCACAAACCGAACGCTTAGGCCGATCGTGCCTCTCTATCGCTTGTTTCGCGCTCTCGCTTGCACACTCGGCTCAGGCGAAACGTGACAATGAGTCATGCTTTTTCGTGTGTGCAGCCGGCGTTCATCAATTTATTGGACGTTATCACGTCAAAAAAAAAAAAGACCGCACGCTATGGTATATGCCGGGCTGGTAGTTAGACTGTAGCTCTTATAAAAACTTTAGAAGCTAATATATTGACCTGGCGATTGGAGATGTGTGCTGTAGCAGCTAACAAGAGATGAAAAGGCTGGCGGGTGGCAGAACTGAATGAAAGAATCTGGTCCTTGAAGACCAATCTTATGATGGTAACATAGTCTTACCTAAGCAAGCATCCTGGTGCCCATCTGAATGTCCCGCACACAACATCTCTGAATGAATCTCCACTGAGATCTGTTTACTCCGATGCCATCGAATGCACTCTTCTCTACCTGCAAACAATTAAGTACAGTAAGTTAATGTATTATATTCTATTCCAGGCGGGGGTCAGGGCTTTGTGGCGGAAGAAATACGTCACGCGTGCGACGCGGGACGAAGCAAAATCTACCGAACTCCGCCGAACGCTATCGAACAACGACGAGAACCATTTTAACCTTCATCGCGACTTCACGTTACTTTTGTACAAATTTCTTGCCGCCAAATTGCGTGCCAATCTAAATTCATTTCGTACCTTTCTATATTCATAACTCATGTCAATCTTAGTTTGATTAGTTAAATTTTCATTGTATTTCATTTCATGTAACTTCTGTGTAATAAATGTGCACTAGAAACTGTAAGTACTCTTTCATTTCTCTCTGTGCATCCCACATAAAGCAATCACCACAAGAGGTACCCATATCTTTTTAGCTCCTGATGTCAATGCGACCTGTGAAGATCTATTGTGACGATTCCCCTTGAGTTAAGTTAGTCCTTATCCTCCTAGCCCTTTGAGAAGGGTGAGGACTAGCACATCCTATGCTACATGCCTAAGTACAGTTAGTTAAAGGGCATAATATGCATACGTTCCCGAACTTCGAAATTGGTCATGAAGTTAAACCAGCAAACCTAGTATCTTTCTCAGACATTCGTTTTCAAAACACAGCGATCCAATATTCTAAGCTTTTGTGGGGTGCTAGGATTTACATCAAGAGCGCCGGCACAATTCATACATAGGTGAATCTGGCTTAGGCATGTACGCGAATCCCGTACGCGAACAAATGCTCATTGCCCCTACCACTGTCTCGGCTTATGTATTATAATTGTCATTGTTTCCATCACCCAAACCAACCAGAATCGGCCCAAATTAACAGTGGTAGGGAAACGTTAGTTACTACAAAATTAATTTAAATTAAGCATTTGTTCGCGTACATAACGTAAATTCATCGGAATTTTTATCACTAAAACAATCTTAAAATCGCGGTTTAACTAAACTAACTAACTAACCATCGCGCCATTTTCTCGTAGGGGTAGGCAGAGAAGATAGAACGCCATACCACTCTGTCCTGACATACTTCCTTTGCTTCCTCTACATTCATACATCTTCTCATGCACATACGCCGATTATTCCGACTTTTCACATGTCCACTTTCAAGTATCTACTTGTCGTGTCTTTCTCGGCCTTCCTCGGCTTCTACATCCAGGCACACTTGCATTTAAACTTCTTTTAGCCGTTCTTTCATCGCTCATTCGCTTCACATGACCAAACCATCGTAAAAGCCCTTTCTTAATTTTGTCGATAATGCTTGTCTCAGCCTTGCACTCTGCTCTAATTTCGACATTTAATCGCGGTTTAGCTTGTTGAAAACATCGGTAGAGTTGTGCTGGACTGAAAAAAGACTCAATAGTCTTTAAAACAGTCTAGGGAAAGAGTTTTCATTGTGGAATCCCGTCGCGTGGTCCTAGTAGACCATCTATAACAATCTTTCGATGTAACCGACGAAGATGATGGATGCGGGACTGTTTGGGAAATGCAGGATTATGCCTTCTATGTGTGACGTGTGTCCAAATTCCTTTTTGAACTAGCTGCTTACTACTATGAAAGCCCCACCCTTTCCCTAGACTGCTTTAAAGACTATTGAGTCTTTTTTTTAGTCCAGCACAACTCTACCAATTTTTTCAACAAGCTAAACCGCGATTTTAACATTGTTAGTGTGATAAAAATACGGATGAATTTACGTTATGTACGCGAACAAATGCTTTCATTGTACCCCTACCACCGTCTCGGCTTATGTATTATAATTGTCATTGTTTCCATCACCCAAACCAACCAGAGTCGGCCCAAATTAACATTGGTAGGGATGTTAGTTTCTACCCCGATCATTATTTATTAGTAATTACAACCACCCGTGTGGAGACCGGTATCCCGCCTCGCCAGGCCCCCCATCCCAGACATCCACCCGTGCATCCGCGGTCAGGGTCTCAATGGAGAGGGGATTAGGGAAAAGAGGGGAGGGGACAGAATGCATGTATGCATCTCACACTATCATATTTGGCAGACACTATTTTATACGTCCCCTGCCGTACCTTATCATAATACCTATCTAAAGACCATCCTATCCTTACAAGAACTATGTGTGGCGGAAGAAATGACGTCACGCGGGCGACGCGAGACGAACGAGCCGAACTACACCGAACACGCTCGGACAATAGCCGAGAGATATCTTGACCTTCTGCGTGACCACTCGTCGATTTGGCGCAGATTTCTTCCCGCCAACTAAATTCATTTTTTCATTTTCAGTATCCATTTCAACCGTAGTTTAATTAGTTAAGTTTATTGTATTTGCTTCTATAAATTCTGTGTAATAAATGTGCACTGTAAAACTGTAAGTATATAAAGCCATACTTACTTACTTACTTTTCCTTATCCGCACCCAATGGTGCATAGGGCACTGCATCGGAACACCAAGTGCAGTATATCTTGATCATTTTAATACATGAAGGTAAGATGATCGGTCTTACGCTTCAGAACCAGTCCAAGATATCAAACATGAAATATTAATATGAAAATCACATGTAAATAAATATTTCATGTTGACCCCCTACGGGAATCGAACCCGCGACCTCATGCACGGTAGCCAAATAAAGCCATAACCACCATGGTAACTAATCCCGATGGCCCACATATGCTATGGGAAGTATCCTGCTTACTAAGAATGGGAACCATGGCGGAACGGAGGTGGTGAGTGCCCCTCGGCGCTCCGCCCCTCCCCGTGCTTCCCCATCCCGCCACCAGCGCCGTCTGGCCTGCCAGGTCGTCTCTCCACTCCTAGAAACATAAACACATAGTTAGGTCATGTGGTAACCTCAAGTTATAAACTGATTACATTGATGGTTTTTTAATTTTTTTATTCTATTTTTCTGCATTGACAGAAAATTATTAGATATAAATTAAACAGATAAAAAAGGAATACCCTTATCTTGACACCCCGCCATTTATTGACACTTCTACAATTTAAAACAAAATGTAAGCTTTGTGCCCCACAAATTAATATAAGTTAGCGCTTATTTAAGGCAGTATTATGTTTTTAACATATGGCAACAATGCTTTCCCTTTTCATTCAAAGATAGGGATTTTGAGCTGAAGTGTTTTTGATGTCATTTGTGAAACTGTTGATTGGCCATTTTAATTGGGAAAAAATAGAGGTAAGCGTTTTACTATTTTTATTTTTTTTAAATCTATTTTCAAAAGAAAATTTTTTGTTTACATAGATATGGGTACATTAAAAACACATATAACATTAAAAAAAATATAAACCAAAATCCCACCAAGGCATAGCCTGTTTGTGGGTATACTGTGAAAGTCAAACAGTGTGCACGTGGCAAAAGAGATAAATCATAAAAAGTCATGTAAAAAATGGAAAAAAAAAACAGATAATGTAAACAAGATACTTAAAAAAAAAGAATACAAGATATTGGTATCTTTATACCGGAAGAAGGAGAAGGGAAATAATTATAATATGTAAAATAAAAAATTACGTAGATTATGTTATAGTTATGGTCTTTATAGTAAGAATGATTCTACCTTTACACTATGTATCCAACATTGTGTTAATTTTTTAAAATATGAAAAATTTGACAATGTCATTTTATTGTCAGTTAAAAAAGAATGAATTAAACTGGGGGCAATAAAATGTGCATGTCTCTGAGCAAGTCGTGATTTACAATGTGGAATTTCTAGCACTCGGACTCTTCTTTGACTAGACCTAATAAAAAATGTGTTATTATTGATATCCCAACAGAGACAGAGAAACTCTGGAAACGAATGTGGGTTATCTAGGCGTTTACAGGGCTTATGACCTGTCATTGGCTGGGTTAAGTGGCCACTTGATGTATTACAACATTCCCCATTCCGCCCATCATCTGATACCATACATGCATACATGACACATTTTTGAAACTTCTATATATGTTGAGTTTTTACAGAAGAATCCACATGCGAGTTGGTTTTTCGACGGATTTTGAATATTTTAAATATTTTTCCCTATAGTGACATCTGTTGAGAAAATAGTTAAGCTTAAGTTAAGATAGTTAACTTTCTTTCTTTATTATTCTTTTTTTTTTGTTCTTTCACACAAACATCATTGTATAGATTACGCAGAGAACATCATAGTCAAAGCTTAAATCGAGAGGCACACAGTTTACACCCGCGCTGTGCAAGCGGGGTTTCCTGTAAGCATCGGACCCTCCCTTAACTTAACCCAGCCAATGACAGGTTCATAAGCCCTGTTAAACGCCTAGATAAACCCACAGTCGTTTCCAGAGATTTTCTCTGTCTCTGTTAAGATATCAGTGAAAGCCCCACCCTTTCCCTAGACTGTTTTAAAGACTATTGAGTCTTTTTTCAGTCCAGCACAAACTGTACCGATTTTTTAAGCTAATCCGACGAAATTCTAATAGATATCATTTTAAACTGGAAAAAGCGGAAGAAAAGAAGGTTAAATACGCTACGACAAATGCTTTCATTGCCCCTATTCACTGTTCTCGGCTCTATGAGATTGGTCATAAACACATTCACCCCAACCTGCTCAAGGGAGCTGGCCCAAATTTACAGTGATAAGGATATTCGTAATTCTACCCCTTTTAAGAGTATGTTAGTTACATCTTTTTTTAGTGTTGAGATATCAATAATAAATAACATGTAGGTTTAACCTACCCAAGAAGTCCGTCCGGCCGGTGGAGAGACCAGACGTAGGGAGTACTGTGTGGTGAGTTCAAGCCGGCCGCGCTAGCTACAGGTAGTGCCAGGTCGAATCTGTCTGGCTGGGTCACCCTGTACCTGAACAGCCGGTGGACTAACTTCTTGGACACTCTGTAATACACATACATCAACTTATCATCATCATAACATATCCTCTCCACGTTACCGTACCAGGTCTCCAACCACGGTGGATGTAATTAAAACGAATAAATAATGATCGGGGTAGAAACTAACATCCCGTACCACTGTTAATTTAGGGCCGACTCTGGTTGGTTTGGGAGATGGAAACGAATTCCACATTGGTATACCTTCTCAAGATTTTCTACTATATTTTTATTGACAGAAAATTGATTGAAAAATTACAATCTCAAGGTGAATTTATTATTTAATTATTTACGATGTCATGAATTATCTACGCGACGGTTAATGAAAGTGGCGCTATTTTAAATCGCTTTCTGCTCTGCAAAAATCCTGCCATTTGGATTGCGCGCATAGCGGGGTGTGACGAGTCCACAATCAATATGAAGCGCTCGCATTCGTTAATAAAAATTTCCCCCCGTGCCCATTTAGTAATGATGACTGTGGTTATTTGACGTCAAGTAGTTAAAGGCGTAAGCACAATAATACGTAAAACGGGCGTATAAAAGTCCACTCAATCTCGTATTTTCGCGTTTTTTTAAAAAACTTTAAATTTATAAATGAAAACAACATATATTTGATCATTAGTTGTGTGTTTTAAATAATCGTATGTAATCGGTAACCAAATAACAATTGGAATAATATGTAAAAATATAAAAATTAACGATATATAGCCATACCGTTCACGGATATTCATAGCTATCACTGGAACAACCCAATAATATATACTATGCCGAGACAGCCCGAGGTAACAGTGGAAAGCCTTAGTTTCGCGGGTACAAACCGTAAAAAACATCCGTATTGTATACCGTAGACAATCTTAAAATTCGGTTATAGCATTGTTCAAGCGGCACACCGTACATCTAATTTCGCATTTCCATCTTCCCACCCACGACCAAACACCCTCAGACACGTGGCCCGGTGATTGGTCAATCAAAGACACACTCGCACGTAGGAGCACATGAAATGCCAAATCTGTAGAGGTGTGGGGGTGGGCCGTGCTGAAATTGTGGGGATGCGTGGGGCCGCCCGTCCCTCGGCGCAGTCCCGCTAGGCCCCCCGAAAGCCCGTGCGCCCCCGCTGCCCGGCCACCCCCATGCCCGATCGCTTCGCCACGTCCCCGCCCCGGAGCTGCAAAATGGACGTGCTGCGGCCCGGCCTTCCCTCCGCGCCCCCCTCCCCTCCAAGCGAGCACCGCCAGTCCCCGTGCATCCTCCAAGTCAGATCCACACTCCCTGTCTAGCACTCTCTCAACTGCGCGACGAAAATGTCAACAGTGGCGATTCCGTCTCCGAGAACCTGAATGCCTGTTAAAAATAGGCACAAGCATGTTGGTGGCCTCATCGGAGAGCGTGCGTAGTATATGAGAGAAACGCCTTTCGGCCCGGATGGACAGTAGATACCAAGGGTTGTGCTTGCCTACCTCTGGTGGTTCCTTACAGATTAACTGCACATATTGACCGGTTTAGAAGCAATAAGTCGAAATCGGGTCTGCGTGCCAATTTACGACATATTCCCGAGTTGAAGCGCTTTTCCTCATCAATACAGGATATTGGTTACAATCCTCTCTCTCGTATGTGCAGAGAGTACAATGTAATACAACAGGGACAGCACTGAAGGTATCAGATGGTACAATCTACGGAAAGCTCTGTGAGTTGGTTCAAGAGTAGATTGTCCGCACAGAGATTTGTCATCACTCTTGGCTTTTAAATGTGTGTTATAATTTTAACTTAAGCATTGTGTGTTATGTCACATCTTCATCAACAATTATGTTTTTTTGGTCATTCCGATTAAGCACGATGTCTAACAATTTTAAAGGGCAATAGGGTTTTTATTCCCGATAGCATGAAATATCCTTGAAAAACGTTATAAATTATTTAAAGTATATTTTTTTATTTACAATTCCAACGATATAAAACACAATGATCAAAAAATGTTGTTTTCATTTATAAATTTAATGTTTTAAAAAACACCAAATTAACGAGTGACCTTTAACGCCCGTTATGGCTAATTTGACGGTCTTACCCGTCCATTATAAAAGGCGGGAAATTCATTAAGAAGTTGAGCGCTCATATATTGATGTGACGTCACACACCACCGCAAATGCGCGCCAAATGGAATGATTTGCGAGCGATTTGAAAAAGCGCTATTGAAGTTTCAAACCGCGCTAGAAAAATTCATATGACAACGTAAACAAAAATAATAAAATTCCCCGTGATATTGTTATTTTTCAATCATTTTTTGAAAAAAAAAATAAAATCGAAAGAACCACAATGGTCCTACCTAGTTATAGTTTCATCTATTTTTGTGTTATATTTACTATTCCCTTTTGTCCTGTTATTGTTCCATAACAAAAAAATAAAAAAATGTAAATAGCCAAAACTTATTTGGGCCAAAATGGCTTTAACAACCCTCCTAGCAACCAATGTCGTAGAGGCCATTTCGGCCTAATTGAGTTTTGGCATTTACTGCATTTGTAGCTCGAAGGGTCGATATTGAAAGCTCGCTTGGTGGTTTTACCTGTGCCTGTCGGCTGGGGGGGCCTTAGCTCTCGTGTCCAGGGCCCCGAGCCACACGGCTATGTCCCTGATGCGGCCCCTCTGCACACAGTGGGCTGCTGTCGCCACGAACCATCGAGAAACTGAAAGAAACAGGAGCGTTTAGTCACCTAGTTGGTGGCTAATTGAGTAGTACATTTCGTGAGTATGAGCACAGAGAGAGAGAGAGAGAGTAAAACAGGTACTTACGTTTTTAAAAAACTTAAATGAATGAAAAAGAATGGTGAAAATGGTTAAAATAAAATGATTTATATTCTCGAAGTTGGCGGGAATAATATTCCTTAGATACGCGTGCGATCACGAAGGGGGCCGAAAGGATTTATCGTCGTAAGTTCGTTACGCCTTCGTACGCTGTTCGTCTTCCGACGTCATCTTCGCGCGCGTGACGTCATTGTTGCCCGCCACAAGTGCATATAAGTTGAAAAACAAAAAGATAAACATACTATTACTACTACTTCTCCCTTATCCGCACCCAATGGTTTATTAGGGCACTGCATTAGCACACCAAGATCACATTTACAAGGAAGAGGACACAGAGTAATATTACATATAACATTAATAATATCGGTATCAACTCAGTTGACACTATCCGAGATCTAGGAATAACACTTGATTCTCACTTCACATTTTCTATCATTTTACAAATATCAAGGAAAAATCTTTAAGGTTTCATACATAGAATATGCAAACCGTTTAAAAATCCGTAGTAATTTAGAATTTGGAAGTGTTATTTGGTCGCCGCACTATATAAAATATTATGTAAATGTCATTGAATCTATACAGAAAAGGTTTCTTCTTCTATCGCAATCAAACATTAAAATTCAATTTTAAGATCACGCCTTTTATACACTTCGGTGTTAACACGTTGGAAGTTCGGAGAAAAATTTGCGACTTAATGTTTCTTCATAATATAATACATAGCAAAGTTGATTCTATATTCTGCCTTGGAAAATATAACTTTGAATATTCTTCAAATGTCGGGGTTGAGATCACATTTTAAAAAAACATTTTTTGTCCCAACTTTTAGCAATGTACATGGCGCACTTAATTCCTTATCTCTGCATGTTAAGACTGTACAATGACATAGAAAACATTTAACTATTGATGTAATTTAATGATAGATGTGGTGGAATTCAAGAGAAACATTGAAATCTTTTGTATAACCTCTGATTTAACATATTTATGCAAAGTACTTAAGCTTTTTTAAAAACCTGTAAATTGAATACTAGTATTATAAATCAGTGTAATTCTGTAATTGATTGTGCAATAAAACCGTGTATGTAATTATTATGATAATATGTGAAATTATAGATATTGTCACATTGTAGAGTAACCTGTAATTAAATAAATAAAGATGATCAGTCTTACGCTTTAGTACCAGTCCAAAGTATTTAATATTATTAAGAAAATCACACGGAAATTAAATGC
The DNA here is from genome assembly GCA_022494985.1 of Micrasema minimum. Classification (NCBI taxonomy): domain Eukaryota; kingdom Metazoa; phylum Arthropoda; class Insecta; order Trichoptera; family Brachycentridae; genus Micrasema; species Micrasema minimum. The sequence continues at coordinate 45,344 of JAGVSP010000264.1, read as the reverse complement.
TTTCCATAAGAACCGCAGATTAAGTAAAATTGCAGAGGGTGATAGTGAATAGTTTGTCTTTAACAACAACATTTTGAATGAATAAAAATTCTTGTAGACAAATTACTGGATTATACCCATGCTGGGCTGATATCAGATATTATTGATATCCCAACAGAGACAGAGAAACTCTGTAAACGAATTCGGGTTATCTAGGCGTTTTATGACCTGTCATGGTGGCTGGGTTAAGTGGCCACTTGACTGTATTACAAACATTCCCCATAGTCCGCCATCATCTGTCAACCCTGTATGACAAATTTTTGAACTAGTTATGTTGAGTTTGTACAGAAGAATCCACAGGCGAGTTGGTTTTTCGACGAGATTTTTTAATATTTTAATATTTTTTATCCTATATTAAGACATCTGTTGAGAAGATAGTTAAGCATTTTTTTTATTGGTGTATCTAACTTTATTGTGTAGGTAAGGTTCATCCGAACTTAATTACTTACTAGAAGATAACCACTCACATTCGTTTTCCAGAGTTCCTCTGTCTCTGTTGGGATATCAATAACAATGAAAGCCCCCCCCTTTCCCCTAGACTGCTTTAAAGACTGTTGAGTCTTTTTTCAGTCCAGCACAACTCTACCGATTTTTTGTCACAAGCTAAACCGCGATTTTAAAGATTGTTAGTTTGATAAAAATACTGATGAATTTACGATTATGTACGCGAACAAATGCTTTCATTGTACCCCTACCACCGTCGTCGGCTTATGTATTATTATTGTCATTGTTTGCCATCACCCACAAACCGACCAGAGTCGGCCCAAATTAACAGTGGTAGGGATGTTTTAGTTCTACCCCCGATCATTATTTAATTTGTAATTACAACCGCCCGTGTGGAGACCGTTATCCCGCCTCGCCAGGCCCCCCATCCCCAGACAGCCACCCGTGCATCCGCGGTCAGGGTCCTCAATGGAGGGGGATTAGGGAAAGAGGGGGAGGGGCAGAACGCATGTGTGCATCTCAACACCATCATCCCTTATCATCCTATCTGGCAGACACTATTTAATACGTCCCCTGCCGTACCCTAATCACTAATACCTATCCCAAAGACCCATCCTATCCTTACAAAAACATCAATACAACCGAGTTGAGGGATGGGATATAATTTGAGACCATCCACGCACGCACACACGTGGCAAACAGCCCGGGGTCGGGCCGCCGCACGTGGCAAAGGCACACCAAGTCTCCCCCGGGGACTACCCCACTAAGCATTCTATTAGTTCTAGATACTTCCTTTTACGGAACGAAACGTGCACAAATGCCAGTTCAGATCCATGTCCCTTCACCACCTATTGTTCTACTCATGCAGACTCTACTTTTACCTTTTATAATCCTGGTATTTAGGCTCCATTTTACTGGGGGTTTTCACCCCTGAGGAATATCCCATCTCTGCACCCCAGGCATCCACGAACAGCGCAAGCTGCTCGAAATTACCCCTGTTTGCAAAGAAGTCGGATTCCATGCCGGCCTCATGACCTCGGTCATGCCGTTTCAGCATGGTCTCCCCGGCAATCCTCCAGTATAAGGACAATGCCAGAGAATGTGTTCTGCGGTCTGCACGCACAAACCAGGATCCGCCACTAGGTGAACTCATGGAGCTTTCCCTAAAATTCTCCGTGCCCCGTTACCATTTGTACTACATGATGACCCAGGTTCAGCTTAGCATAAAGCCATTCTCTCTCGGATGCTCGGGAAGAATGAGTACGTCCAGCGCGGCCCTTTCCGCTCGACGTCCCACCTCCTCTGCCACTCCTCCCAAGTTTTGTCCTCAGGGCCTCCAACAGGTCACCGAGAGAGTTGCCAGGTCTTATATGTAAGGTTTAACCCAAAATATACTACCTGTTCTCCCTTTTTTAGTCTCCTAGCCGCCTCAGACTGCACCACCTCCAAGTATCAATAATCATATCAAAAACAGTTTGTCTGTTTACCTAGAACTCCTCCACACTGGAAGTCGCCTATCCTGATGTGGGCCTGCCACGGCAGCTCAGCCACCTGCGCCCCCCTCCCGCCTATTATCCTCTTCTGCAGCCGGTTGGATGAGCCGGGACCTAGTCCAGCCACTCCGCAATCAGACTCCTGGAAACAGTCATACTTATTTATTAATGAAACAAACACACCGTTGTTTGAAAATTAACACAAACCTTCACATTTATGCGAAGGATATGATATGATAACTCCTGGTCATTGATTTACTTAGATTTGAACTGAACCCAAAAAATGAATGACACTTCAACTCCGCCAAAACCTCCACCTACGCCAGACGCGTATTCAGTATTTCTTTAACCGCCGGCAGAGTCGGACGTTCAGAAAACATTCCGAAATGCCTTCCTGTGTAGATAAAACCGTGTAAAAACCGTACGGATAAAATTAAGAAAAAATATGGTGTTACTTTCCACATGTAAGTGTTTATTTATATTTGTTTACATAGCCTAAAATAATTGAGAATAAAGAGACTAAAATAATAAAGGCACTGCTAATGAATTATGGAAAACTACAAAAGGAGTGCTACAAACATTTAATTCTTCATCGAAATTTCTTCATTTAAAAGAAGGATGAAAGTAGACTGAATGCTGTTGAAATGTCATCTCTCTGTGTGGTAAGACTATGTATGATAGGTGTACAATTGTCGGGATTAGAGCAGAGTGCAAGGCTGAGATAAGCATTATCGAAAAAATTAAGAAAGGGCTTTTACGATGGTTTGGTCATGTGGAGCGAATGAGTGATGAAAGAACGGCCAAAAAGAGTTTAAATGCAAGTGTGCCTGGGTGTAGAAACCGAGCAAGGCGAGAAAGACATGGCATTACCAAATACTTGAAAGTGGACATGTGAAAAGTCGGAATAATTGGCGTATGTGCATGAGAAGATGAATGAATGTAGAGGAAGCAAAAGGAAGTATGTCAGGACAGAGTGGTATGGCGTTCTATCCTCTCTGCCTACTTCTACGGGGAAATGGCGTGATGGATAGTTAGTTAGTTTCCTGTGTGGAGCATATGGATTCCACAAACTGCCTCCAGGCCAAGCGATCGGCCGCCAGCTCCCGTGCATCCTCCCAAGTCAAGTCCACGTCCCGACGCAAACTACCGGCGGATTGTCAACAGTGGACGTCCAGGACGTCGAGAACCTAATGATGATAAAATAGGCAAGCATGGTGGCGGCTCTCGGGAGGCGTGCGTAGTATATGGGGAAACGCCTTCGCCGGATGACAGTAGATACCAAGGGTTGGGGTTGCCTCACCTCTGTGTTCCTTACAAAGTCAAAACCACCGCTCACCTAATATTCTTCACCTATTTTCAAAAACTTAGAAGAGCGCTATTTGGGGCCCTGGTTCTCAATAGATGGAGTCGTGAAGTCGCGGTGGTGGACCTGGCTTTGCATGTAACCCGGACTCTACTTTGATGCCTGCCTGCAGGATCCCGCCGTCCTGGCAGACCGCGATGACCGTTCGTCGAAAGGTAGCTGAATGCTGGAAGAAGAAGAAGAAACGTTGAACTAACCTCGTCGAAGTCATCATCGATCCTCCTTCTGAACACGGAGCTGGAAGGGGCGCGCCTCCAGGGGGCGCCCTCCGGAGGGTCTTCCTTGAACAGGGCCACTTGTGGTGGACTGAAACGTAGATAATATCGCATTGAGCTAAATTACTTTCGGAGGAATTCAACAGATGGTGATGGTATAAGATGGTATGATGATAAAAATAAAATATAAAAAAATCGTAGGTAAAATAATCTAACCGTACCCTAAGATATAAATCACCGTATATTTTTTTAATTGTCCCGTAGCCCATTATGTAAAAAACGCCAAAATGTTATGATTGCTTCGTCAAGTCAAGTGCTTGGGAAGGAGATTTTGGAGAAATGAGTTTTGAGTTTCGCTCGAAATTCCCTGGGACTCCGAATGAGTCTCAAATATTAAGGGAGCCGATTCCAAGCGGCAGGGCCCGCAGCTAGGAAGGCGCGGTCTCCAAACATAGTGATTGGGTGCTGTTTAGGCACCCGATCACTATATGTTTCTTTATGATTATAGTCACATATTAGTGAATGTTTCATCAAGATTATAGTCACCTATTAATGAATGTTTCATCAAGATTATAGTCACCTCCTATCAATGAATGTTTCATCAAGATTATAGTCACCTATTAATGAATGTTTCATCAAGATTATAGTCACCTCCTATTAATGAATGTTTCATCAAGATTATAGTCATCTATTAATGAATGTTTCATCAAGATTATAGTTACCATGAATGTTTCTTCATGATTATAGTCACCTATTAATGAATATTTCATCAAACGTTATAGTCGCCTATTAATGAATATTTCATTAAGATTTATAGTCACCTATTAATGGATGTTTCATCAAGATTATAGTCACCTATTAATGAATGTTTCATCAAGATTATAGTCACCTCCTATTAATGAATGTTTCATCAAGATTAATAGTCATCTATTAATGAATGTTTCATCAAGATTATAGTTACCAAAAAGAATGTTTCTTCATGATTATAGTCACCTATTAATGAATATTTCATCAAGATTATAGTGCCTATTAATGAATATTTCATTAAGATTATAGTCACCTATTAATGGATGTTTCATCAAGATTATAGTCACCTATGAATGAAGTTGTCTTCCTCCTCGTCAGCGTCGCAGCAGCTGAGCAGCCACGGGGGCCCGCACGCCGGCGCGGGCCGCGGGGCTCCGCCGCGCGCCCAGCACGCCAGCGTCACGCTGCACGCCGCGTGGGCGCCGCACGCCGCGCGCTCCCACCACGCCGCGCCCAGCGAGCGCACCAACCGGGATAGGATGCCTGGCGGCCACCAATGATGTTTATTTTACATAGATAGGGTGTTAAAGCAATAAAATACAATATTCACATATCGCGTCTCGAAAATATACAAAAGAGGTTTGTCAGGTACGTACATGTGTTATCACTTAAAACTCGAATATAATACTGACCGATATCCTCAAATATGCAAAGAACATCACCTGGAGCTCAAGCACAGATAACTATCGACGTAGTTAAAAGCGTGCTATTCACGTGCTAACGCGTCCGTCAAACGTCAAATCATCGCGCTTGTCGGATTTTTTATTATGTCCACTGCTTTTCTCAATATTTGGCTTGCCGAAAACCGGCTAAATTATAATAAAGATTGAATGAAGATTTGTGCGAATAAGATATATCTCGGGAAATGGGCTCGCGACTAGTATGCGCTCGTTTAATAATCCCGATCGATAACTTTTAACGCTTGTTCCATTGTGATCGCGAAAACGTTAAACATCCATGGGTAAGAAATCGTTATCACGTCGCTAGTGATCTGTGATCGAGCAACTGGAGCTCAATCACAGATAAATATCGACGTAGTTAAAAACCTGCTAACGCTAACCATTTGACCGATCACAATGAACATACGTTCATACCACGTTCGCGTGGCCGAGCACCATAGATGATAAAAATAGCCTCTGGAGCAATAGACTCTCCGGAACTACTATCTAAACTTTCCATAAATATTCCCCGTAAAACCCTTCGTAACAACCCTCTTCTTTATACCCCTCTGGTACATACTAACTATAGAAACAATTCGTATATATGGCGAGCCTCCAATAACTTTAATAAAATATCTAAAACATTGAATATAGATTTATTTGAGAATAACCATGGTGATGTGCGGCGTTTGCTTTCCGAGTGAAATCACACTTTGTTGATCACATTTTGTTGAGTTAGCATTTTTTTTTCTTCCTTTTCTAACTTTTAACTTACTTTTATGTACATATAATTTATTTGTAGTAATCTTACGATGAGAATATTTTTTTTTCTTTTTTACCTATTTTTGTTACTACCTGTGAAAACCTCTAATTGGTCTACTCTGTTTTCTTTTAATGTTTATTATAATGATTATTTGACTGATGAAGATACGATATTTTAAATCTATGTACTAAGTGCGTAATTTTTGCAGGAGTGACGTCATAAAACGGGTTGTTTAAGGCCATGGTATTTCTCCAGCCAGTAACAAAACTGTCAAAAATCTATGCAAACTGACGCGGGAAGCACAGATAAAATATACCGTCGACTCAACTGTCATATACTGTTAACAGCTGTTCTAGGGAGACTGAATGGCGGCCATCTTTTTTGCAATAGAAGCTTGTATGTAGATTGTATTCCATATTTAAATGCCATGGAACGCTGCTACGGGGGTTTAAAAACGGAAACCGGAAACACTACACTTAGATACAAGGAGTGACGTCATTGTTTAAGATTTTGAAATGAATGCTATTTTCAACATTTTTTATTAATTTTTGCGTGCGTTTTTGGGATATTTCATCCCACTTCAAAATTTTTGAATATTCGCGTCTACACGAAAGCATTTTTCAAATTCAATTCCGGGTAGCAGTGGATTTCCTCATTGCCCCCGCAAGCAATAAAAAGCCCGCTAAAGCGATTAAAATATTAAAAATATCGTAGATTTTCAACTCACCTTCTGCATTGGATTGATGAGCTAAAAATATTAAAGTCAAAATCACAACTATGTTAGAGCACTGATAATTATTATATATTCTTATAGTCTTCCTTCGGACCATCTTGCCACCGCGTCAGCTGTCCATGGCCTTGCTTATGATGGGACATCCATGTCTGCCATTACGCTGGTAACTGGGGATAATCACAACGCAACACAGATACGATAAAATCGTCGCCTAGTGCATAGGGCACTGCGCTGGTACACCAAGCGCAGTGGTTTACAAGATGATCAGTCTTACGCTTCAGTACCAGTCCAAGGTATCACATATGAATAGGCCTTTGTCATGATTTTAAAAATTACTAGTCAAAAAATGAAGTTAATGGGTGCGATTATTTTTCACATTGGCTAATAAATTAATAAGTGAGATAAGTTCATTTACATATTGAATCTATACACATTTCCCTATTTTTAACAATTCAAATTTTGTAAAGGGGGGTAGAATCTATCGTCCATGCGCTCAGTAGCTGCAAGACAAGAATCTATTTCCCTACAAAGTTATATTTATTTATTTCTTATTTATTACATATATAATTTTACAGTTTGGAATGATTGTATTTCAGTTATTTAGGTATAACCCCGTGCTTAACTGAAATATTTACAAAAAAGTACATTTATAAGATATGAATATAATTTGATTGTAAAAAGAATTTTTAAAAAATTGTTAAAATAATTATAATAAAAGGAGATTAAGTAATACAATTACAAGGAAATTAAATACAATAAAACTGGACAAACGGTAAACAAGAGATATCAAAATAAATATGCATATTGAAAAAAATATATAAAGTTCTTCACTTTATCATTTTTGGATTTTAAATAGATGAGCCACCCCTTCCCCACTCCCATGTATCAGCCAGTCGTGTACATTCCTCTTAAACGTATTTAAATTTTTGGAAATCTTAATGTATATTGGCAATATATTAAAGAATTTAGGGGCTAAAAATGTATGATTCCTTTGAGCCATTGTCAATCTAGTGAGAGGGCGAGTATAATTAATCCCTCTAGCAGTTCTAGTTTCAACTGTTTGTTGTGACCTTAGTTTATCATCTATCTTCCAAAAATGCATTAATGCTTCTTTTATGTACAGCTGCCGTATATCCAGAACTTGGTAATTAATATCCGTTTACACATAATCCATCATTGTAATCTAAGTATGTATTGACATTTTTTATATCGTGTATTAAAATCTGTTTAAAACTATAGGAGGCTATAAAAAATCCCAATCGTCCATGCGTTTGGTAGCTGCAAGGTGTTGTGATCTAGTCTCTTTATTGTACAGCGCTCTTGAGGCGATTTCTCGCAAAAATAGCGCTTAATAAATCATTCATAAATAAATAAATACAATTTTAAATTTTGACATTTTTAATTCTTGCTGAAAAGGTAAAGTGAACACATCTGAGCACGTCTGACGTCACGCAGTGCGCAGAGAGAGAGAGAGAGAGAGAGAGAGAGAGAGAGAGAGAGAGAGAGAGAGAGCGCTTTAATTCGCGTCTGTCTCTCTTTTTCTTACAAAAACAATAGAAACACGCGGTCGCTTCAATATGAATTATGAATGATATTCAGATATTTTTCGTATAAAAGATTTCATTAGTGATACCAAGGTACCCAAGGACTGAAGCGTTAGGCTGGTCACCTTAGTATCGTGCAATAAGAACACGATCAAGATACACTGCACGTGGTGCACCAACGCAGTGCCCTATCCATCCTATGCCCTATGATTTCTCAGGCGAATGTGTGGTAAAACCGCATGTATGATAGTGCACTGATGTCGCAGAATTAGGCTGAGATAACCATTATCGACAAAATTAATAAAGGGCAATTTGACATCTCAACAGAGACGAGAATTTTGGAAGGGAATATGGATATCTAGGCGTTTACAGGGCTTGTGATCTGTCGTTGGCGGGGTTAGGTGGCCACTTGATGTATTACAACATTCCCCATTTCAGCTAGTATTTGATATCCATATCTGCCAATATACAGTGAAATGGCGCGACGCTTCACATGTGAACACTCTCTGTCACCCATTGAGAAAATTGCTAAGCATTTTAGCAGAAGCCTTTATGATTGCAAGTGAGATTCTTACCGAATTATATCACCTACTAGGAAACGCCTGAAGATGAATCTTCAATTTGTTATGCTTATAACTTTTACCAGCTAATTTTTATAAACAACAAAAACTAGATTTAACCTATATTTAGCCCGTAATGGGTAAAATCCAGTTTTTGTGTACAAATATTTGGACACACTCAAAATGTCGTTAATAAAGGGCTTTTATGACGGCTATTTATTGAAATAAAATATGTGATTTTTGTATTAATATTTCACGTGTGTGATACCTTGGACTGGTACTGAAGCGTAAGACTAATAATTTTACCTTCGTGTAATAAAATGATCAAGATACACTGCACTTGGTGTACCGATGCAGTGCCCTATGCACCATTGGGTGCGGATAAGGGAAAGTAGGAGCGAACGAATGATGAAAGAACGGCTAACATGAGTTACAATGCGAGTGTGGCTGGGCGTACTAGTCGAGGAAGGCCGAGAAAGACTTGGCACGATCAAGCAATGATCATTTGAAAGTGGTCATGTGAAAAATCGGAAGAATCGACGCGCGCGAGTGAGAAGATGTATGAATGTAGAGAAAGTGTGCCTGGACAGAGTGGTGTGGCGTTCTATCCTCTCTGCCTACCCCTTCAGGGGAATGGCGTGATGGTTAGTTAGTTATATGTTTGACACTTGTAAAGGCGAGCGAAAGTTGGAACAGTAGATTTTCATACAAAAAAAAAACTGTTATAACGCACTATATTCACAATAAACTCACTTACAAACAATACAACACTTTGTTTTAAATTAAACTTTACAACGTGGACGGTAAAAAAACTGTAATAATTCGTTAATTTACCTAGTTTTCTGATCGATTTGGTTTGGATATTAATTTGTATGATGTAGACTACAACGCGCGCGAGTACAAGCGGGAAACCCGTTCGTTCAGTCGCCAAGCGCCTACGTACTGGATAGTAACGCGCATAATCTATTCTCGTAATCGAATTATTCCAATGTTTCGACAACCGAATAATCGATAACCGAATATCAAATAATTATTACGAAATATTGACTTTGTAAGGAGCACAGAGGTGAGGCAACCCAACCCTTGGTATCTACTGTCATCCGGCGAAGGCGTTTCCCCATATACTACGCACGCCTCCCGAGAGCCGCCACCATGCTTGCCTATTTTACAAGGTGTCAGGTTCTCGGCGTCCTGGTCGCCCACTGTCGACAATTCGTTGGCAGTTTGCGTCATAGCTGCGGGACGCGGACTTGACTTGAAGGGTGCACGGAAAACTGCTAGTTTGAAGGCAGTTTGTGGAAATCGAAGCTCCGCATATGGAGCGTATATGAAATGATGAAGTTCTCATCATCATAGGACATAGGCCTCCCGATCCTGCGCCGCCCCAATCCACTGTCTTCCAGCAGACTTCCTGATGTCGTCCACCCATCTCATCCTCGAGGCCTCTGGTTTCTCGGTTTCCACACCAGAACGCGTTTCGTCCACCTGTCGTCCGTCATTCTGGCCATGTGACCGGCCCATTTCCACTTCAACCAAGCAATTCGCTCCACCACGTCGCAGACCTTTGTCTGGCGTCGGATCCAATCGTTACTTTTTCGGGCTCTTAATGTTATTCCAAGCATAATCCTCTCCATGCTCCTCTGTGCAACTTGCAACTTATGGGAGGATCGCTTGGTCAGTCATTGTTTCCGCGCCATAAGTAAGGACGGGCAGAATGCATTGGTTGAATACTCGAGTCTCGAGTGAGTTGGGGATGGAGCTTCGGAATGTGGAATTTAGCTTTCCAAAAGTTGATGAAGTTAAACGATACAAATTTATATGTTTCTTATTTATATTATTTTTAAAGTGTTACCTTGGACTAGATTTAAAGCGTAAGACTGATTATCTTAGCTTCATGTAACATATTATCAAGATTCACTGCACTTGGTATAACAATGCAGTGCCCTATGCACCATTGGGTTCGGATAAGAGAAAGTAATATTTGCAACGATTCATATTGATATGTATGTTGTAGAAAAATACTTTTTTACGATAACCTAATATCAGTCGATTATTAAATTATTTAAAAAACGACTATTAATAGTTCGGTTGCTAAAATGATCTCGCACATCACTAATTCTAGCTAAGGCCAAGATCATTATACATTTTCTACGCCACTCTTACACGGTATGGAGAAATTCAACTTTCTTTCAATATCAGCAAGCAAAATGAAGACAACTCGCCAAATTACTGTACAAAATTGCACTAATTTACACATTATCATACAAATGAATCATGCTTTTTTGCTGGCGTCACGCTCAAATAATTTCACTTAATTTAACTAACTACTTTCATATGGACGAAGGTTGACGCACAAGTAAAAAGAGACATTTTTATCAGACAGATAGATAAATTTAGTATTGATTTCGTTTGATGCTTTTTACATATTCACCGCGACACTTTCAAATCAGATATAAAACTGAGGCGATAGTGAAAATGCACGCTTAAAAAATGTCACAGATTTGTGTTGAATTAATTATTAGAAATATTATTTATTCATTATTGTGTTTTAATTAACAAAATACCGCCGTTACAACGCCTGCATCACACCTGTTCTCCTCTATGGCTGCGAATCATGGCACCTAACCAGGGCCCAAGATAGCAGACTTCTGAGTGCAGAGAATAGCTGTCTTAGAAGAATATTAGGTGTGCGGTGGTTTGACTTTGTAAGGAACACAGAGGTGAGGCAACCAACCCTTGGTATCTACTGTCATCCGGCGAAGGCGTTTCCCCATATACTACGCACGCCTCCCGAGAGCCGCCACCATGCTCGCCTATCTTACAAGGCATCAGGTTCTCGGCGTCCACTGTTGACAGTCTGTCGGCAGCTTGCGTCAGAGCTGCGGGACGTGGACCCGACCTGGGAGGATGCGCGGGAACTGGCGGCCGATCGCTTGGCCTGCAGGAGTTTGTGGATTCCATATGCTCGGATACGGTATGATGATGATTGTTATCAGATTGCTGATGAGCAGAATGGGGAATGTTGTAATACGTCAAGTGGCCACTTAACACAGAAAATGACAGGTCATTAGCCCTGTAAACGCCTAGATAACAATTTGCTACATATTTTATTTTATTTATTTTATTTTATTTATTTATTTACGCCTAATCGGCAATTACATAAAAATTAACAATTATATCATAAATGGTAACAACACATTTTATAATAATACAATAATACATATATTTAAAAAAAAAAAAATCAACTCAATTTTTTCAAAAACTATGGGTCAAATCAAAAAAAATTATTCTACAAAATCGACTCCAATTACATTTTATTAACATTACATTAAAATGAATAAAATAAGTACATTTATTAAATTTAACAAACATTTATATGAAAAAAGCAAGTGCGTTAAAAATAAATTTTTGGTATTAACATGAACATATATCCTCTCAAAACAAGTTGAAAAGGATAAAGAAAGGATACAAAATAAATGTATTTAAAAAAGCAAGCATGTTAAAAATCTATTTTTGGTAGTAACATGAATCTTTAAACTACTACTACTTTCCCTTATCCGCACCCAATGGTGCATAGGGCACTGCATTCCTACACCAAGTGCAGTGTATCTTGATCATTTATTACACGAAGGCAAGATTATCAGTCTTACGCTTCAGTACCAGTCCAAGGTATCACACATGAAATCTAAATATGAAAATTTCATGTATATAAATATTTCATGTTGACCCCCTACGGGATTCGAACCCGCGACCTCAGGCACGGTAGTCAAATGCGCTACCACTATGCTACGAGGCGGACAAAATCTTTAAAACAAGATGTTAAAATTTACAAAACATGTACCTATATTTTAAAAAATGCAAGCAAGTTAAAAATCAATTTTTAGTACTTACAATTTTACTTTATTAGTTAATAAAAAAGGAAATCACAATTATTAGAGAATATTTAAACGATCTGTCATAAATTGAGTTAAATATGCCGTAGATTGACAGTGCTAAATTGGCAGTGCATAATGGAGTTCTGGTACCAACCCTTATGTATGGAAGCGAAGCATGGAGTTGGAAAAATAAGGATGAAAGTAGATTGAATGCAGTTGAAATGCGATCTATGTGTGGTAAGACTATGTATGATAGGTGCACTAATGTTGAAATTAGAGCAGAATGCAAGGCTGAGATAAGCATTATCGACCAAATTAAGAAAGGTCTTTTGCGATGGTTCGGTCATGTAGAGAGCGAGTGGATGACGAAAGAACGGCTAAAAAAATATATTATGATGCGACAGTGCCAGGATGTAGAAGTCGAGGAGGTCCGAGAAAGACATGGCATGATCAAGTAAAACAAGTGGGCATGTAAGAAGTCGGAATAATCGACGTGCGTGCATGAGAAGATGTATGAATGTGGAGAGAGCAAGAGAAGTATGCCAGGACAGAGTGGTGTGGCGTTCTATCCTCTCTGTCTACCCCTTCGGGGAAATGGCGTGATGGTTAGTTAGTTAGTTAGTTTAGATTCACTGGTTTCCCGCTTGTACATCGAGTTTTGTTACACCCTGTATACGGAGCGTTTGCGAGGCCTGTGTGACGTCATCGCCGAAAGAAAGTAGAGACCTCTAAAAGTAGGACAGCGGAACCAAGTATATACTTGTATTATGGTACTCTATATTGGTGTTCATGTATACTTAATAATGATTTAAGGTCCGCCTCGTGGCATAGTGGTAGCGCGTTCGGCTACCGCGCATGAGGTCGCGGGTTCGATCCCAGTAGCGGGTCAACATGAAATATTTATTAACATGTGTTTAGTAAATGGGGATAGATTGAGACAGAAATGTGGATAAGGACATTGAGAGAAGGAAACAGTGTTAATGGTGCCTTGAAATCGATAGTGGCAAATAAGATCTTATCGAAAGAAGCAAAATTGGCAGTACACAACGGAGTTCTGGTACCAACTTTTATGTATGGTAGTGAAGCGTGGTGTTGGAAAGACAAGGATGAAAGTAGACTGAATGCTGTTGAAATGTCATCTCTCTGTGTGGGTAAGACTATGTATGATAGGTGTACAAATGTCCAAAATTAGAGCAGAGTGCAAGGCTGAGATAAGCATTATCGACAAAATTAAGGAAGCCCTTTTACGATGGCGAATGAGTGATGAAAGAACGGCTAAAAGAAGTTTAAATGCAAGTGTGCCAGGATGTAGAAGCCGAGGAAGGCCGAGAAAGACATGGCATGACCAAGTACGTCAAGTACTTGAAAGTGGTCATGTGAAAAGTCGGAATAATCGGCGTATATGCATGAGAAGATGTATGAATGCAGAGGAAGCAAAGGAAGTCTGTCAGGACAGAGTTGTATGGAGTTCTATCCTCTCTGCCTATCCCTACGGGGAAATGGCGGGATGGTTAGTTAGTTAGTTAGATGTGGTTTTATGTAAATAAATATTTGTGCTTCAAAGTCTTTTTAAAACAGTCTAGGGAAAGGGTGGGGCTTTCATTGATCATCTTACCTTCATGTAATAAAATGATCAAGATACACTGCACTTGGTGTACCAACGCAGTGCCCTATCACCATTGACGGCTTCGGCGTCAGTCCAAGGTATCACATAATTTTGTAAATATTTAGTTCAGTGTTTTAAAATTAATCGTTTCGGTTAATCGTTTTCGAGATTTTTTGAAAAAATGATAAAAAAGGCCCTTTTTATTATGGTTTTTTGAAAATCCTGACTTAAGCTCACTAATTTATCTTTTTACCCTTTTTGTGTTCAATAAATCATCTCTTACAAGTTAAATATTGTTGAAACAATAAAATATAATAATAATCTAGCTAATTTGCCCCAGTATTTGTATAATAGTGCTGGCGCATGGCGAACACACTCACACTTTTTTTTACCTATAACTATTAGTTTTTTCACTTAAAAAAAAAACAATATACTGATTTTGTAGTAAATTTAATGTTCTACAATTTTAGTCATGAGCATTTTTATCGTGCGAGGTACGGTTTACGAGGTGTAAGTCCGTTTCCGAGGCAAAAGATGTTGACAGGAAAAAATCAGTAAAATATGTAATTTTTCAAATCAGATTATATCGAAAACTATAAGAGATACAAAAAAAAATTTAAAGAACCAATTTTATAGAATATTTAGTTTTCTATTACGTTTTAGTACAATTATTTTTGGTTGGGTTAAGCGTTTTTGAGTTTTTTTGAAAAAACAATAAAAAGACCCATTTTTTTCTAGGTTTTTGAAAATCCTGACTTAAACTCACCTCCTATTCATCCGGAATTTTTGCAACCTTTCCTGGACATCACTGAACAACATAAAAAAAGATCAATAACATCCGAAAACGCTTAGTTCTGGGGTAATTAGACTGGGCTATTAGTAATGAAGGAGAGCTAAAAAAAAATACAAATTTTGTAAAACAATGCCATGCGAATCATATTGAAGTGCAGTAGAAGAACAAACATTTAAAAAATGATTAACTTTTGAATATTATATGTCTGTAGACCAAAGAAAATATAATGTTGCTAATGAAATCAACAAAATTGTTAAAGGGATACTTCCAAGATATTTGCAAAACAAATTAAAAAACAATTATTTTTTTTATAAATATGCAACAAGAGGTTCAAAAAATATAAGATTAGAAAAGAAAGAAAAGCTATGTCACAGAATTGTCTTATGTATAAGAGCATTAAAATGTATGAGGAGATTCCAGATGAAATAAGAAATGAACAAAATGTAAAAATTATTTAGGGTTAAATGTAAAAAATATTAGTGTAGGTATTTATATTATAGCTAAATTGAAAAATGTATAATAGTAGGATAAGAATAGTTAGGAAAAAATAATAATTAAGTGTAATTTTATAATATTAGTCTATGTAAAAATTATATAGTACTAAATAAAAATAATTTAAAAAAAAAATGAAAAAAGTAGGAATTAATATATTTTTTTAAAATATCGGTAATATTCATCGTCGTGTACCAATGCAGTGCCCTATGCATCAGTGGGGTGCGGATAAATTGTAGTAATATTCATCTCGATATCAATATTTTGCCAAGATCGATAATGTCGCCCATCCCTACTTGTCACTTGATACCTCTTTTGTCTATGGTCTCATGTCAGTATCTAGAATTAATAATCTTGTGGTATCTAGTGTCAGTCGGCGTCATTATTTAATCTGTGTTTGGTGTGTTCGTGTTATTAGCTTTCAATTTGTTTTCGTGACACGATGACACGAAAAAGGAAACATTATAAGTATTGTGTAGTGCCTGAGTGCGGAAACACTACTTCGAAAACTCCAAATAAGTTATTTTTCGTGGTACCTAAGAAGGCGAAGCTGAGAAAGAAATGGTGTCGCAGTATGAGACGCGATGATCGAGTGCCTTTATCAATTTTATCTGTATTATATTGCTGCGAAGATCATTTCAATGTAAGTAATTATATTATACAAGTCTACAAGTTAAATTTATTAAATCATCGCAGACTGTTAGACTGTAGAACTTTTTAGCAAGAAGCAAAAATTGGCAGTACATAACGGAGTTCTGGTACCAAAACCCTTATGTATGTTAGTGAAGCGTGGTGTTGGAAAAGCACGGATGAAAGTAGACTGAATGCTGTTGAAATGTCATCTCTCTGTGTGGTAAGACTATGTATGATAGGTGTACAAATGTCAAATTAGAGCAGAGTGCAAGGCTGAGATAAGCATTATTATGGTTTGGTCATGTGGAGCGAATGAGTGATGAAAGAACGACTAAAAGAAGTTACAATGCAAGTGTGCCTGGATGTAGAAGCCGAGGAAGACGGAAAAAGACATGCCATGAGCAAGTACGACTAGTACTTGACGTGTGAAAAGTCGGAATATTCGGCGTATGTGTATGAGATGTATGAATGTAGAGGAAGAAGTGTGTCAGGAAAGAGTGGTGTGGCGTTTCTATCGTCTCTGCCTAAACGGTGTGATGGTTAGTTATTAAGTTAGTTAGTTAAATATATATAATAGCATGACAGCTGTCAAACTGTGTTAATTATTAAGCAATGCTCAAAAACTACTAACTGTCAACGTGCGTTAGGGATGGGCGATATATATGTATATCGATATTGGCAAAATATCGACATGGAGATGAATTAATGGATATTTTGATATTAGTTAGGGTGTGTTTGGGTGTTATAGTAATTGAACATGCCATAATAATTGGACACATAAAATTAGAGTTTCAAAAAAAGCGTACTCAAAGGATTGACTTCCACCAGAAATATGTACTTTTTTAGTGAGTTTCTTTCTTTAAGTAAATGCATTCATATTTTTGTTTTATTTACACACTCTGTCCTGGCATACTTTTCTTGCTTCCTCCACATTCATACACCTTCTCATGCACGCACGTCGATTATTCCGACTTCTTACATGCCCACTTGTTTTACTTGATCATGTCATGTCTTTCACGGCCTTCCTCGACTTCTACATCCAGGCACAGTCGCATCATATATTTTTTTGGCCGTGTTTTCATCATCCATTCGCTCTACATGACCGAACCATCTTAAAAGACCTTTCATAATTAATTTCGTGGATAATGCTTATCTCAGCCTTGCACTCTGCTCTAATTTGGACATTTGCACACCTATCATACATAGTCTTACCACACAGAGAGATGACATTTCAAACAGCATTCAGTCTACTTTCATCCTTCTTTTTCCAACACCACGCTTCACTTCCATACATAAGGGTTGGTACCAGAACTCCATTATGCACTGCCAATTTTAGCCTCTTTTGATATATCACCTATTAGATACTACCGACTTTAAGGCACCATTAACTCTGTTACCGGCACTAACCCTCCTTTCAATGTCCTTGTCCATATTTCCATCCCTAGTGAACATGCTTCCGTGACATAATTAACCTCTGAAATTGGGCCTCTGGCCTGTTGAGATGGTTAAAAAAATAGAACTTGTGAAAAACACAATCTTTTAAGCCCTTGAAACTAGGAAAAATTTTCTTCACAACTGAAAACTTTTTCTAATAATAATGTTAATTAAGCTAATAATAGTTATATTAATAATTTCCTGTATGCAAACATACGATAATAACTTACGACATACATAGCGTGTCTTTTGACAGTCTACAGTTTTCTGTACAATAAACTGTACAGTTTTCGGTCTCGTATAAAGTGCAAACGAATAACCCTGTGCTCATAATATACAGGGTGTAATAAAACTCGATGTACAAGCGGGAAACCAGAATCTAAATCATATTTGGAGTCGATTTTGTAGAATAATTTTTTTTGATTTGACCCTTAGTTTTCGAAAAAATTGAGTACGAAGTTGATTTTTTGTATACATTTTTGCAAATTGTTATTAAATATCATGTATTTAGTCAAATTAATACTACCCATAAAGAAAAAAAATGATAAAACGCGTTTTGATAAGAATTTGAGAAATTTTACTTAATCTGCCATACTTACGAAAACTTGTGAAAAGTCGGAATAATCGGCGTATGTGCATGAGAAGATGTATGAATGTAGAGGAAGCAAAGGAAGTATGTCAGGACAGAGTGGTATGGCGTTCTATCCTCTCTGCCTACCCCTACGGGGAAATGGCGTGATGGTTAGTTAGTTAGTTAGTTAGTTATGAAAAGTTTGTGTGAAGAAATTTTTTTTTTTTTTTCAAACCTAAATAAAAAAGTCAAATTACACAATCGTCTCCAAATACGATGTAGATTCACCAGTTTTCGGGTTGTACATCGAGTTTTGTTACACCCTGTATTAACGCTACTCAATTTTTTTTTTTTTAGGTTGAAGAGGATATGGAAAACTATATAAAGTACAAGTTGGTCGGAGGTCAATTAAGACTGAAGAATGGTGTTGTCCCTCACAAGTTCTCCTGTCAAAAAGTTACAAAAACGGTTTCGCCAAAACCGGCGTACTCCAAAAAGCGAAAATTAGAATATCTCGCGAGCATTAAATCTAAAGACGTCCCCGCTCCATCTTCAGTCCAAGAAACTCACTTTGTCGACTGTGGACGCTTTGAAGATTTAGTCAAAACTGAGCCAACAGCCCTGCAGTCGGATGTCTCCATACAAGAATGTTCACGCTTTGAAGATTTAGTCAAAACTGAGCCAACAGCCCTGCAGTCGGAAATCTCCACACAAGAATGTTCACGCTTTGAAGTTTTAGTCAAAACTGAGCCAACAGCCCTGCAGTCGGATGTCTCCATACAAGAATGTTCACGCTTTGAAGTTTTAGTCAAAACTGAGCCAACAGCCCTGCAGTCGGATACATGAATGTTCACGCTTTGACGTTTTAGTCAAAAAACTGAGCCAACAGCCCTGCAGTCGGAAATCTCCACACAAGAATGTTCACGCTTTGAAGTTTTAGTCAAAACTGAGCCAACAGCCCTGCAGTCGGATGTCTCCATACAAGAATGTTCACGCTTTGAAGTTTTAGTCAAACTGAGCCAACAGCCCTGCAGTCGGATGTCTCCATACAAGAATGTTCACGCTTTGAAGTTTTAGTCAAAACTGAGCCAACAGCCCTGCAGTCGGATACATGAATGTTCACGCTTTGACGTTTTAGTCAAAACTGAGCCAACAGCCCTGCAGTCGGAAATCTCCACACAAGAATGTTCACGCTTTGAAGTTTTAGTCAAAACTGAGCCAACAGCCCTGCAGTCGGAAATCTTCACACAAGAATGTTCACGCTTTGAAGATTTTAGTCAAAACTGAGCCAACAGCCCTGCAGTCGGATACATGAATGTTCACGCTTTGAAGTTTTAGTCAAAACTGAGCAACAGCCCTGCAGTCGGAAATCTTCACACAAGAATGTTCACGCTTTGAAGATTTAGTCAAAACTGAGCCAACAGCCCTGCAGTCGGATACATGAAATGTTCACGCTTTGAAGATTTAGTCAAACTGAGCCAACAGCCCTGCAGTCGGAAATCTCCATACATGAATGTTTCACGCTTTGAAGATTTAGTAATTAAATGATATATAACGGTCACCCTACATTTTGAACGGATTCAAAATTAAATGTAAAAATATCGGACCAAAAAACACGTCTCAAAACTCTTAAATATTTCAAGTAATTTTTGAGTTCGCGTCAAAAAGGCGTAACATTTGTATGTTAATATTTTGTACGGTCTGCACTGTGTGACGAGCCTTTTAACAATGTGCCCTGTTGCTCCTACGTCTGCTCTACTTTTCCAAATGTATATTAGAATGCGCTGACGCCAGTGTTAATGGAGAAAGTCGGAGCGAGGAAGAAATTTTCGTCTGTGACGTCATTATTGCCAGTGGCGTGGGCAGAATTTAACAAAAGTTTAAAAAAAGAACATTACGGCCTTCGAACAAGAATTTCAGAGAAGTGACATTGTAATACTACCCTGTCTGAGGTGCATAGTTACCCACTACGTCATCAATAGTCATCTACGTCATCGCTAGACATCTACGTCACACGTTTCGTGTATTGACCTGGGTGCTTGAGTCTCAATAGCCTCTTCAGAAGTCTGATGTCCTCCATCCTTGCAACAAGGCCTGGCTAACGAAGTGTGGCGACTCCGGTCGGCAAGCACCTACCGAGTAGCGAGTTGGAACTCACTTGGCTACTTATCTGCTTCGCCACTTATTGTTCGCCGGTTCGCTACCGGAAGTGAAGAGAGACGGGAACATCGCCGCTATAAAAAGCCGCGAGGTTCAAGGCTCGGCCTTCCTTCTCTTTTCGACTCTCTGCCTGGTGGACGCCCCAAGATAGATTAATTTTGTAGATTAAAACCGCGTGTACCTTTTGAACCACGTTAGATTCCAGTCAATCCATTTAATAAAACATATTTGTAGTTTTGAACAAAATTTTGAATGAATACAAATACTTGTAGACAAATTACTGGATTATACCCATGCTGGGCTGATATCAGATATTATTGATATCTCAACAGAGACAGAGAAGCTCTACAAAACGAATGTGGGTTATCTAGGCGTTTACAGGGCTTATGACCTGTCATTGGCTGGGTTAAGTGGCCACTTGACGTAATTATTGACTCACATTCCTCATTCCGCCTGTCATCTGACAACCATGTATGACAAATTTTTGAAACTTTGTAGCTATATCTAAGATGTAAAGAACAATCCGCTTGCGAGTTGTTATTTCGACAGATTTCGAATATTTTTGATATTCTTTCTCTATACTGACATCTATTGAGAATATTGTTAAAGTATTTTTTTTTTTTGTAATTACGTCAAGTGGCCACTTAACCCAGCCAATGACAGGTCATAAGCCCTGTAAACGCCTAGATAACCCACATTCGTTTCCAGAGCTTCTCTGTCTCTGTTGAGATATCAATAATATCTCATATTTGTAGTAATCATTAGTGTTTAACTCGAATAAATAGTGTTATCTCATGTAAGTACGCTGTTTTCATTTCTTGTGCAATTATATATGTGGATCCTTTTCTCTCGCTACCTTCTGAAGAGAGTGTAGCAGGGCTGAGTAGCGGGAGGTCAAAGGACGCCGGTGAGATCGACTACGGATCCCGGCGGATGGGATATTGTTAGAGCGGCGCTAGCCCAAATCTACCTGTTGCTCGATCACAGATCAGTACCGATTCGGTAATAAGCGACGTGATAACGATTTCTTACCCATGGATGTTTAACGTTTTCGCGATCACAATGGAACACGCGCTAAAAGTTATCGATCGGGATTATTAAACGAGCCATACTAGTCGCGAGCCATTTCCCGACATATATCTTATTCGCACAAATCTTCATTTAATCTTTATTATAATTTAGTCGGTTTTCGGCAAGACAATATTAAGAAAAGAAGTCGAAATAATAAAAAATCCGTCAAGCGCGATGATTTGACGTTTGACATAAGGCCGCGATATATAGCTTAGTTCGGCTCCGCTCGGCTCCGCTCGGCTCCGCTCGGCTCGGCTCCGCTCGGCTCAGATCGTCAATGCTCGCGGTATTAAACGTTATGTCATTGGGATCGCTCAAATCGTTAGCAATAGCACGTGAATAGCACGCTTTTAACTACGTCGATAGTTATCTGTGCTTGAGCTACTGGCACGGGCACATGGGAGTACAGCAGAGCTACACGACGCCCGTAGGTAAAACAGACCCACTGATAATCCAAAACCCCCGGCAGACACCTGCAGAAGTATTCAAATCCTGGAATTTAACATTGTACTTGGCAATGTTTTTTTAACACTTTTTAGATATCGACTAGATGCGTGTTTGCATCGTCTTATTTTTTATATTTTTATATAAGGAGATAAATAAATCACAAAAAAATAAGATGCTGCTGGCACGCATCTGGTCGATATCTAAAAAGTGTGAAAAAAATCATTGCTCTAATAATTAAATTCCAGGGAGAAAATCGAGAAATACGTTTGGGAATATTTGTATGGGAAAGCGGCCGCAAGTCACGTGGTGTGGTATGCAGTAATAAATGCAGGAAATCGTTTTACTACTTAGTAATTATTTAATTAATTATTATTTATTACTTAGTAATAAATAGTGATTGCTTATTAATTATTATTTATTACTTAGTAATAAAATGATTTCCCTTTGTGTGTAACGCGCCGCCGCTGGGAAAATTGAGTACCGCGATGATTTACGAAGTTCCCAAGGTCACTGAAGGTACTGAAGGCTACACCGATGTACTCCGACGGCACTGAAGGCCTACCACTGCCCACTTATGTACTGGAATAATATAGCCGTAAGCCACTGGCTAGTTCACTGTGATTGGTGCACCAACTGCAGTGTCCTATGCACCATTGGGTGCGAATAAGGAAAAGGAGTAATAACATAGAGCAGTGTTAGCCAACCTGTGGTCCGCGGACCCCTTGGGGGTCCGCGAATATATGTATGGGGGTCCGCAGTCACATCTCTGGACCATTTGACAACTTTTATGAAAAAAATTTTTGTTAATGGACAGCAACAGACATACACTTATGATGAATTTCTAAAAATAACGTCCACTTATAGGCTATCTCTTAACTATCTCAAAAGATTTTGAGAACATTTAATTAAGTACTCACTAATTATTGTTGCAAAGCACTCTTCACATTAGTGAAGAGTAATAAAGTCTGGTCAGGATATTTTTATATTAGCGAATAAATTTTCAGATAAGATCCTATTAACCGTGTTGGTGTTGCTGTTGTGCGTTAATTATTAAATTTCACTGAAGGCTAACCACTGTACCGCCTTTCTGTACTACCTACTGTAATAATATATAGCCGGCTATTGCTGTTTTTTTTTAATAAGGGGCCTTGTTCACTGTGATTGATTTCCTAGGCAGTGCCTGCACCATTGGTTGGGATAACGCTGAAATAGAGTAATAACATAGAAGACAGTCATAACTATGAGACTAGGAATCGAAGAAACTTTCGTCTCCCAAAGTATAGATTAGCGGGAACACAAAACAGTTTATTTTATAAAGGACTAAAGGAATACGAAAAATTGCCAGATGAAGTTAAATGTGCGAAGAGTTTTCAATTTAGTTTAAAAAAAGTGTAAAATACATGTTTTAAATAAGTATATAGTGTAGTGTAAAATCAAAATAAGTAGTTTATAGTCAAATGTTTAGAAATAATGATATTGTAATTACTAGCTGTATCAAACTGTTTTTTAATAGCTAAATAAAAAAGATACAATACAATACAATAAAAAAATCATTATAGAAATCGATTGTTTTTTAAATAATTATGAATTCCAGTGTTACCCAGAATTGTATAATATTTAAAAAAATGCTTTCGTGTACACGCAAATATTTAAAAAAATTATCATCATCATCATATCCCTCTCCCTGGTGGAGCGTATGGAATCCACAAACTGCTTCCAGGCCAAGCGATCGGTCGCCAGCTCCCGTGCATCCTCCCAAGTCAAGTCCACGTCCCGCAGCTCTGACGCAAACTGCCGATGAATTGTCAACAGTGGACGACCAGGACGCCGATAACCTGATGCCTTGTATAAGTATGGTTAAATGTCTCTAAAATGCACGCAAAAATAAATAAAAAATTGTTGAAAACAATATTAATTTGAAAATCATAAGCAATGACGTCACTACTTGCATCTACATTTTCCGTTTTTAAACCCCCGCTCCGCTGCGAACGTTTTGACATTTCAAGCTAGCGGACCGCGTCCCGCGTCATTTTTGTAATATGCAACATGGCCTCTATCGCAAAACAAGATGGCCGTCATTCAGCCTCCCTAGGACAGCTGTTAACAGTCAATCTGACAGCTCTATGAGTTGACTCGGCGGTATTTAATTCGTTGAGTACATTCATTAAAAACAATGCTCGTTTCAATTGATTTCAAAATAAAACAATTAATACAAAATAATTTATAAAATTTATTCAATAAACAATTAAATTACACCAATAATAATATAGTCGGAACGCACCCAGTTTCATGACGTCATTACTGTAAAATGACGCACTAAGACTAAGTACAGTCGTTACAGCTATAGGCAAGGGTTTTAGTACCGATCCGTAATCAGCGCACAAAATTTGGAGAGCGCGCTTTTGCGGTTGCGGGCCCTGCGGCTTGGAATGCTCTCCCACCAGAAGTGCGCAACCGTGAGAGTGAAATGATATTTCGAAATAAACTTAAGACCTGTATGTTCTCAAAATCTTTTGATTAATTTTGATAATGGTATTTTCTACTCAGAAATTGAGTTTTCACTCACTTTAAATTTCCCGAGCAGAAAATTCATTATTTGAGCGCCCTTGAGGTATATTTATACGAAAACGGCGCTATATAAATTTTCCATAATAATAATAATTTAGCGTGGTATTTGATATATGGAAATTAAAAAATTGTATCTTCATTAAAGTACAAAAAAAAATTTTTGGCTTTGTTAAATAATAGTCACTAATAGAAAAATACATTTGTAGTAATGTGTTTAGTTTTTCCTAGTGGTAACCCTGTTAATGTTTTGACAAAAATATTATTCATATAAAATTCGTTAAAAAAATTATTAAGTCGTTAATATCAAAAATAATCTACAATATAAGCCGACGGCTTGCAACTAACATCTTCCAAGTGCAAAAACGTGTTCATCTTCATCTTACCAAATCCGCTCCCTATGGTAGTGAAAAAGAAGAATGAAAGTAGACTGAATGCTGTTGGAATGTCATCTCTCTGTGTGGTAAGACTATGTATGATAGGTGTACAAATGTCCAAATAAGAGCAGAGTGCAAGGCTGAGATAAGCATCATCGACAAAATGAAGAAAGGGCTTTTACGATGGTTTGGTCATGTGGAGCGAATGAGCGACGAAAGAACGGCTAAAAGAAGATTAAATGCAAGTGTGCCTGGATGTAGGAGCCGAGGAAGGCCGAGAGAGACATGGCATGACCAAGTACGACAAGTGGACATGTGAAAAGTCGAAATAATCGGCGTATGTGCATGAGAAGATGTATTAATATAGAGAAGCAAAGGAAGTCTGTCAGGACAGAGTGGTATGGCGTTCTATCCTCTCTGCCTACCCCTTCGGGGAAATGGCGTGATGGTTAGTTAGAATTATTGTTACTGTAAAATATGAAATCTTTTTTTACCCACATGTGATTTTCATATTAATACAATTTGACATCTAAACAGAGACGTTAAGTTTGGAAGGGAATATGGATATCTAGGCGTTTACAGGGCTTATGACTGTCATTTGCAAGGTTAAGTGGCCACTTGATGTATTACAACACTCCCCATTTCACCTAGTATTTGATATCCATATCTGCCAATATACAGTAGAATGGCAATTATTAGCCTGTAATGGGTGAAATCCCGTTTTTGGACACACTCAAAATGTTCATATTAATATTGCACGTGCGATACCTTGAACTGGTAATGAAGCGTAAGACTGATCATCTTGCCTTCATGTAATAAAACGATCAAGATACACTGCACTTGGTGTACCAATGCAGTGCCCTTTGCACCATTGGGTGCGGAAAGGGAAAGTATTAGTAGTAAGTGAAGTGTTATTGGGTATTAGTTGTGGACCTACGAAATTTGTATTTTCTGTTTATCTGACCACAATGTATGTATTTTAAAGAAAATAAATATGTTTTGGTTATAAGTAGTGAAGTGACGAATCATATTTTTACGAATATGAATTAAGTATCCAACATTTTGAATGTGTACAAATACTTGTAGACAGATTACTCATGTTAGGCTAATATTCATATTCGTTTCCAGACTTTCTCTGTCTCTGTTGGGTTATCAATCATATTTTATTGTTGGAGTATGCTGGTGTTCCTCAAGGATCGATTCTGGGCCCTCTTCTTTTGAACTGTAGCTGGGCTTATATCAAATATTATTGATATTTAATTAAATACATTTTTAACAACATTTTGAATGTGTACAAATCTTAGAGTAATGACGCGCAGGCTGTAGAGAGGCCCTTTCGCCGTTTCCCATAGAGCGGAAGCGTTATTATTTATTGTTATTTTATACCATACCATTATTATTTGTTTGACAACAGACGCGTAACGGTCACTTTCGTCGCTTTGCTAGTAAATAACGTGGATACTTCCTGTTTTTAATCATCACAAAAACGGCAATGGTGAATTGTAGTATGCTTGGTTGTAGCAGTAAGAGTGTCAAAGGTGTTAAAGGAGTCACATTTCACAGGTAATTGATTTCGAAAAATAATTATTTTGATTTACATTGATTTTGGCATATATTGTCCTAACATGGGTATTATTTGTATGAAAACTTTCCTTTTATCAACATATTTACATTATTCACCAGTTTTTCTTAATTTAGGTGATCAATTTGTAAATTAAAGTATGTTTACTGTTGATAGTGACAGTTGATTACTGTCGATATGCCAAGGCCGCATTAGGCATTTGTAAAACATTGGCATTTGTTTTGCTGCAAACTATAGCCAACTTCGTGTTTGACAATCATAGAATGGTTTTTGACCGTTAGGGCCCCTCTATAGCCTGCGCGTCATTACTCTAAGGTACAAATGCTTGTAGACAAATTACTAGATTATACTCATGCTGGGCTAATATTTACATTTGTTTCCAGAGTTTCTCTGTCTCTGTTGGGTTAACAATCATATTTTATTGTTGGAGTATGCTGGTGTTCCTCAAGGATAGATTCTGGGCCCTCTTCTTTTGAACTGTGGCTGGGCTTATATCAAATATTATTGATATTTAATTAAATACATTTTTAACAACATTTTGAATGTGTATAAATACTTGTAGACAAATTACTAGATTATACCCATGCTGGGCTAATATCAAATATTATTGATATCCCAACAGAGACAGATAAACTATTATTAGTGGATTATCTAAGCGTCGCCAGGGCTTATGACCTGTCATCGGCTGGGTTAAGTGGCCACTAGGCCACTTGATATATTATAACATTCCCTATTTCGCCCTTCATTTGATAACCATACATGACAAATTTTTGAAAGATCTATATGTACTTATTTGTATTTTTTGGCATTTTTTCTCACTTATAGATCTTTCAAAAAATTGACAAAGGTTATCAAAGGGAGGGCGGAATGGGGAATGTTGTAATAAATCAAGTGGCCACTTAACTAAGCCGATGACAGGTCATAAGCCCTGTAAACGCCTAGATAATCCACATTTCGTTTCCCTGATTTCTCTAGCTCTGTTGGGATATCAATAATAAAGTTATATCCAAACACAAAAATTTAAAAGAGATAATAGATTTCTCTAGTTTCAAGTGTGATACCTTGGACTGGTACTGAAGCGTATGACTGATCATCTTACCTTCATGTATTAAAATGGTCAAGATAAACTGCACTTGGTGTAGGTACCGATGCAGTGCCCTATGCACCATCGGGTGCGGATAGGGGTAATTAGTAGTAGATGATATTCGGCGAATACAAAAATATTCGAATCCGCGTGCGTTACATCCCTATTTTTTTTTAGGATAAATAGGATTTTTTGCCAGAAAAAACATTATTTAATAATCGTTTGTGCTCAGAGCCTGTAGCTTTGTAGCAATTTGTTGTGATTTACCTGTGCTTGTCAAGACAGACGGCGAAGGAAGCTACCACTGCCAAAGAAAGTGTTGAAAGAAAGATTAAAATAAGATGGTGTTTCAAAATCGTCCTATGACGTTACCGAGGGTAATTTTTCAAATCAATTATTTGTATTTTATAAATTGCGTTCTGAGCTTCGAACAAGAATTCTCTAGAAAGGGCGTTTCCATACAAATTTTCTAAAAATATACGCTTCCTAGGGTTAATTTCATAACACCACTTATTATCAAATTCCAGATGTCTAGTGATGACGTAGATGCCCATATGTCACTTTTCTGAAATTCTTATTCGAAGGTTTTGAGTGTGTTCTATGGGCCGGTTGTCTAATCAGTGGTATAAGTTATAAATCGTAATCAAAGTAAAAGTAAAAGTTTAGCAATAATACTGAAAAGTGAGTTGTTTGATCGTGAGTTACTCCTAGCCGGTGGTCAAAATGTATAGGTACTCACTGGTTAAAAAATAAGCCGCCGATATTGGAGGTTATAAGTCAAAGTATAAGATTAAAAAATGGCGGCCATCTAACAGCTGATCGCTCGAGACACAACCTATCAATGTGACATTTGTGTCATAGAAAAAAATGTGAAATTCGTGTCATTCCATAGAAACTTTCATTATTTAGTTTTGGAACGCAATTAACCAGAGAATTTTGAGTAAAAACCGATGTCAAACAACCTATTCTGAAGTAACTTATACTTTTACTCTTACCAACGGTTGTTTTTGACTAAAGTAAGACGTAACTTTTACTTCTGATCAAACAACCGGCCCCAAATGGCTGACACTCGATTCACGATACGTTTCGGGTTCGATTCCCGGTAAAAAACGCAAACGCTATTCACGCCTTCTATGGGCTGAAAAACAGCACGCAGTATTTTACAGTAAAACGTTAAGACAAACTCGCGTGCGAGCGACAGATAGATATAATCAATAGATCTAAGGACATGTACTCAGAACAGCATAATGTACAAAGGATTCAAAAGGTATAATGAACTACCTGAGACTGTCAAACAAATAAACGGATTAAATGAATTCAGAAGGAACCTTACTAATGTAATACAGCAAAGTTTCTGAACCATAAAATTTTGGGTACCACAACAATAACGTATTGCAGTTATATCAAGAATAACGTATTGCAGTTACCTTATTCAACTAGGAATCATGAGGTTTTTATTTGGAATGGTAACAAGAATAGAACCGCTTGCTGGAATATTCGTAAAAGATTTGATTTCTTACACTATATATATACGAAATTAAAATATTTGAAATCAGTGTATACCTATTAAAACATAAAAAGCACCTTTGTGATCAGTTATAAATATTTAGATGGAAAAATAAAAGTATTACATTAGCTGTAAGAAATTTTTTAGCTAAATAAAAATGTACAAACAAAAACAAAACAAACAATATTACCCGTAACATTTTTTCCAAATTAGAATTAAGTAAAATAAAACTACAATACCAATACTGTATTGATCTACAGGTGGTACTTGAACAAAGTGAGAAATTAAAATCCAACCAAGAGCTGGTAGATGTGTTGCTGTCTGTATTCGATATTAAATATGTATCTAACGATGGAGCTGGTGATACATTGTTGTACAAGGCAGCTGAGATGGGTAAAATGGAAGCTGTGGATCTCCTGATAGAGAGAGGAGCTGATATCAACCAAAAGAACAATAATGGTAAGTCTAGTACTATCTAGTACCTAATGGAGTTCTGGTACCAACCCTTATGTATGGAAGCGAAGCATGGAGTTGGAAAAATAAGGATGAAAGTAGACTGAATGCTGTTGAAATGTCATCTCTCTGTGTGGTAAGACTGTGTATGATAGGTGTACAAATGTCCAAATTAGAGCAGAGTGCAAGGCTGAGATAAGCATTATCGTCAAAATTAAGAAAGGTCTTTTACGTTGGTTCGGTCATGTAGAGCGAATGGGTGATGAAAGAACGGCTAAAAAAATATATGATGCGACTGTGCCTGGATGTAGGAGTCGAGGAAGACCGAGAAAGATATGGCATGATCAAGTAAAACAAGTGCTTGAAAGTGGGCATGTGTTAGTTATTAATATTCATCATCATGTCATTGTCATCACTTGCAAAAAGCATTTGATCGTGTTGGGAAAAAGCTATGGATGGTCTTAGTTGAGTATGGAGTGAACGACAACCTTGTCCGCGCTATTGCTTCCTTGTACAAAGACAGTGTAGCGTGTGTAAGGGTAAATGGGTCATTCACGTCGTGGTTTGACATCCCTAAAGGAGTCAAACAGGGATGTGTGTCACCATGGTTCACACCATATATACATTAACAATATAAATGGAAAAAATATGTATGAAAGCGAGTTGAGTGGTAAATTGTGTTGCGTGGATAGCGAGAATGAGTGGTAAATGATTTGACTTTTTGTTGCCTGATACAGTGCTTCTTGCCCAAAAGCTTCGCTTCTTGCTGAAGAAGAAGAATTGCAGTCCTTGGTTACAAAGGTTTACGATGTGTGCAAGGAGAGTGACCTGTTAATGAATGTGGAAAAGTCGAATGTGATGGTTTTTTAAAGAAATGTGAATATGACTAAGTGTAAGATTGTAGTAAATGGCGATAGCTTGAAACGGAAGAATTTGGGAATATCTGGGAAGCATGTTCACTAGTGTTGGAAATATGGACAAGGACATTGAAATGAGGGTAAGTGCCGGTAATAGAGTTAATGGTGCCTTAAAGTCGGTAGTGTCTAATAAGTTCTTATCAAAAGAGGCTAAATTGGCAGTGCATATTGGAGTTCTGGTACCAACCCTTATGTTTTATTTCTAGGTAAGTCTCCACTGACGATAGCAAGAGAAAGAAACCATCGGAACGTTGTTGCATTTCTACAACAACGTGGTGCTCAATAAACCATATATTAGATCTATTAATACATGAAAATAATAACTCATGCCTCCCAATGTCCATCAAATAGTGCTTGAATAAAATGAGTAATTTAATGAAAATTTTTTAAATACAGGATGTAACTAAACTCGATGTAAAAGCAGTGAATCTACATAATATTTGAAGTCGATTTTGTTGAATAATTTTTTTTGATTTGACCCTTAGTTTTCGAGAAAATTGAGTACGAAGTTGATTTTTTTGCAAATTTTATTTATTTATTACATTTCACATTTAATATAATCACAATAATGGGATGGCGACTCAATCAGTAGAGACCCATGCTAATGATCTCGCCCCGACTCACTAGATAGTCCGTGTCGAGTCATGGCATTGTAGTACTAAACATAAATAATTGAATATTTACATAATATTATTAGTAATATAATAGAACCAAGTTTGGATTTCACAAATCGTTATCAAATATCATGTATTTAGTCATATTAATACTATCCATAAAGAAAACAAAATTTAAAAAACGCGTTTTAATAAGAATTTGAGCTATTTCACTAACCCATACTTTGAAAACTTTTGTGAGAAGAAAATTCTTTTTTTTTTTCAAGTATTATTACACACATCGTCTCCAAATACGATGTAGATTCACCAGTTTTCGGGTTGTACTACGAGTTTGGTTACACTATGTATGGGTTGTTTATTTATTTATTAATGTTTTAATGTTATACGGGATTCCTTCGGAGGTAGTAGGCATTCTGCGGGTCTGGTATACCACGCAGGAGAATCTTGTCAAGTGGGGGAGAGCCATCTCGCCTGCGTTCATACTTGAGTCAGGTGTTAGACAGGGAGGCTTGACCTCACCAATCCTGCTAATTGTTAGTGGTTCCGCCAAGGTGAGACTCTCGGGTAACTTCGTCCGAACGAGGATCGGAATGTGGAAGGACTTTCCAGAGCTGGACTCAACAAGGGCGGGAAATGACGAATGAAGGACCACCAGGAAGGGCGAAGTATCCTGGAATACTCTGGAAACACCACGTTGAACTCCCAAACCCAAAATATGAATGACACTCCAATTCCGCAAGACGCGTATTCAGTATTTCTTTAACCGCCGGCCGAGTCGGACGTTCAGAAAACATTCCGAAATTCCTTCCTGTGTAGATAAAACCGTGTAAAAACCGTACGGATAAAATTAACAAAAAAGATGGTGTAACTTTCCACATGTAAGTGTTTATTAATACTTACATAGCCTAAAAGAATTATTATTCAAAGAATGTTTTCTTCTTAAATAATAGCCAACAGCTCATCCACAAGAAAAAAAAAGTCATTTTAGATGCATGGTAAAATTCATGAACGCTCCTCGTAAGGAACGGGTTTAGTATTGCATACTGTTACTGTAAACCTATATATATAGCCCATACCTTTTTGCGGTGTGTGGGCGGATGCTTTCCGGCATTCGAAGGGCTCTGATAGGTCGACCCGTGTAAGTGTATTGAGGTGCGGAATCTTCGTGTCATTACTTTTTCTAAATAATTTACTCTGCAAGGCAGATCTAAATGTATTATAAATCAATGTCAGCGCACTATAAATTCACTTTCACCAAGGACGGTTTCGGGATTTGGTTATTGGGAAGATTGGAAAGGGTATTGAGTTTGACGAGGGGATTTCGAAAGGAATATAAAAAGGAAGAACGGATGCTGACGAGGTACGAGGTGATGCAGCTGGCTGAACGAGGCGTTTTTCGAAATTGGAATGAATGAAGGTAGGGAATAAATTTTGGAAAGGAATTCGAAACTACCTATCTCCAGAGAGTATATCACAATTGCCTGTGGACTGTAGGTTTTTCTTATGGTTGATTAAAACTATTTCTGATGAATTTTAGTTTTATTTCTGTAGTTTACAATATTACATTTGAGTCAAAAAACACGGCTTACTATGTAAAAGCTTAAGCTTGTTACTAGATGAAAGTTGTGGAGAGAAGAGGTCAAAATTGACAATGACAGCTGATTATGAGTTAATACTCTGAAGTAAGTTACAAAACGAATCTATGCTCAGGTAACAGAGTTTTTTTTTTTTTTTTTTTTTTTTTTAAATTTAAAAAGAAATTTATGCAATCTTATGATATTTGCACATATTTCAATTTGTAAATACTATATTTTCAATAAAGCCTAAGCGGCTTGTGCTTGAAAATAGGAATCGAGTCGTGTCGAAGTGGGGATTCGAACCGACAATCTCTGGACTCAGAGACCGCGACGCTACCACTAGTAATAAAAGGAAAGACCCTTAGTATAGGCCGCGTGGATTTAAGTCCTTGACTAATAAAAATTCCTAACAATGTTATAGACTTAACGCAGCATTTGTAGGGTGCTTTATTGGTGATAGATGTTAAAAAATCGGAGGTTATGGTGTTTTCAAAGACACAGTATTTATTTATTTGGACTTGTACATAGAGTTTTTTTAAAAATATATATAATAATAATGTTCAAATTTTTAATATATAACTAATTAAAGTTAAAATAAAAATACTTGGTACACTTCCACTTTTATTTATTTTGACCAGTTAGCGCTTTCACCCTGTAACGGCCATCTTCAGACTGGTAACATGTTGTACAAGACAAAAGTATAAATAGCAGTTTTTTACAAAATAATTTAGATACTAAACACATGAGATGGAAAAAGACAATATGAGAGAAAGAAGAGACGAAATACAAAACATGTGTTAAATGGCAGTAATGTAACAAAGTAGGTAATGGGGAACTGGAGGGATAAGTTTTTATTATATTGCACAAGGCAAAAACAATTTTTATATAAGAAATCTAGAAAAACCAAAAATGTATATGAGTTAAAGAGAGTCAGTATGAGATAAAATGAGACAAAATACAAAAACTATGTTAAATGGCAGTATTGTGAGAAGGTGTAGGTAATGGAAGGATAGGATTTTATTACAGGGATTATATTAGTGGGTTAGGCTAAGGGTGAAAGTAATGGGAATTTGAAAATTCTGTTTGCTGGTTAATTAATAATATATTGGCGTTATTTTTTTATTCTATATTAATTTCTAGTATTTCTAATCTATCCAATTTTGGGCCTTTATTTTCGACATGAAGGATTTTTACTTTATCTAGATTTACAAATTGATGATTAAATTCTGTTAAATGCGAAGCGTAATTAGAGTTATCTTTTTTTTAATCTATGTGAAAGCTAAATGTTCTTTAATTCTTATTTTTATCGATCTTCCGCTCTGTCCAATATATGCCCCCGGGCAATCACAATTTAATTCATATACTCCGCTTCTATCAAAATTTATTTATCGGGTCTTTATTATTTATTAATGCCTGGCCTAGTGATTTTATTATTATAATATGAAACTGTAAAATTATTTTTATGTAATATTTGTTTGATTTTATTACTAGTATTCCCAATATAGTTAAGTTTTATCCATTTTTTATCTGTATTATTTGATGTGGGTATTAAACCAGCGCATGCCGCAGACAAAATATTTTTCTTTTTTTTTTACGAATTAAATTATCTACTAAGGAATCGTCATAGCCGTTATTACGCGCTAGTGTTTTAATGATTTGAATTTCTTTAAAGTAATTATTTTAATACCCACATCAAATAATACAGATAAAAAATGGATAAAACTTAACTATATTGGGAATACTAGTAATAAAATCAAACAAATATTACATAAAAATAATTTTACAGTTTCATATTATAATAATAAATCACTAGGCCAGGCATTAATAAATAATAAAGACCCGATAAATAAATTTGATAGAAGCGGAGTATATGAATTAAATTGTGATTGCCCGGGGGCATATATTGGACAGAGCGGAAGATCGATAAAAAATAGAAGAATTAAAGAACATTTAGCTTCACATAGATTAAAAAAAGATAACTCTAATTACGCTTCGCATTTAACAGAATTTAATCATCAATTTGTAAAATCTAGATAAAGTAAAAATCCTTCATGTCGAAAATAAAGGCCCAAAATTGGATAGAGATTAGAAATACTAGAAATTAATAGAATAAAAAATAACGCCAATATATTATTAATTAACCAGCAAACAGAATTTTTCAAATTCCCCCATTACTTTCACCCTTAGCCTAACCCACTAATATAATCCCTGTAATAAAATCCTATCCTTCCATTACCTACACCTTCTCACAATACTGCCATTTAACATAGTTTTTGTATTTTGTCTCATTTTATCTCATACTGACTCTCTTTAACTCATATACATTTTTTGGTTTTTCTAGATTTCTTATATAAAATTGTTTTTTGCCTTGTGCAATATATAATAAAACTTATCCTCTCCAGTCCCCCATTACCTACTTTGTTACATTACTGCCATTTAACACATGTTTTGTATTTCGTCTCTTCTTTCTCTCATATTGTCTTTTTCCATCTCATGTGTTTAGTATCTAAATTTATTTTGTAAAAACTGCTATTTATACTTTTGTCTTGTACAACATGTTACCAGTCTGAAGATGCCCGTTACAGGGTGAAAGCGCTAACTGGTCAAAATAAATAAAAGTGGAAGTGTACCAAGTATTTTTTATTTAACTTTAATTAGTTATATATTAAAAATTTAATCATGGAATTCCACCAAGTAATGTCAATAAAAAATATAAATCAAATAATAATGTTCCCTCACTGGGATAACCCGTGCCGAGGGAAACATTTACATTGTTTATAATGAGTATATTCTACATACAATCTTAATTTAAGTTAACCCAACATCAATACATATTTTTTTTTTTTTTTAAATCATACAGATAAAAGTAAGTATGTGGTCTAAATTTAGAATCAAAAACCCCCTGACTATCTACTTGGCCTGATCCATTCCTCCAATTGTGCACGACCCACCTCCACAATCCATTTTTTTATGGCTACGATTTAGAATATCTTCCTCCTGCTTATTTAAGGGGGACCAAAGTTAGAGTTTGTCTCTAGATTCAAATATTTAGGGCACATTCTGACACCTGACTAAGGGCCGGTTGTTTGATCAGTGGTATCTGTTAAAAATCTAAAGTAAAAGTCAAAGTTTTGCAATAATACTGAAAAGTGAGATACTCATTGGTTAAAAAAATAAGCCGCCGATATTGGAGGGAAGTTTAAATAAGTTTAAAAAAATGGCGGCCATCTAACAGCTGATCGCTCGAGACGCTACGCACAACCTATCAATGTGACATTTGTGTCATAGAAATACCTATGAAATTTATGTCATTCCATAGAAATTTTCATTGTTTAGTTTTGGAACGCGATTAACCAGAGAATTTTGATGACAAACAACCCATTCTGAAGTAACTTATACTTTTACTCTTACCCACGGTTGTTTTTAATTAAAGTAAGACGTAACTTTTACTTCTGATCATACCACCTTTTTCCCTTATCCGCACCCAATGGTGCATAGGGCACTGCATTAGTACACCAAGTTGCAGTGTCTCTTGATAATTTATTACGTGAAGGTAGGATGATCAATCTTACGCTTCAGTACCAGTCCAAGGTATCACACGTGAAATATTAATATGAGTACCCATACTTCATTATTTTTTTTGAAAATTTACATATTTTGAAAAATTATAGCACTAGGTAGGTACTACTACTTCCCCTTGTCAGCACACATTATTGGTGCATAAGGTACTGCATTGGTACCCCAAGTGCAGTGCATCCTGATCCTTAATGAATTATTATCAGACTTGCGCTTCATAGCCAGTCCAAGGTATCATGATATACTAAGACATTCATTCAAACTAACATTCAAAAAACATTTCATGTTTTCATGAAGGTAAGATGATCAGTGTTACGCTTCAGTACCAGTCCAATGTATCGCACATGAAATATCAATATGGAAATCACATGTAAATTAACATTTCGTGTTGACCCTGTCGGGGATCGAACCCGCGACCTATGCACGGAAGCTCAATGCTCTAACCACTGGACCGGTGTACAAAATCACTTTTTAATTTCATTCAAAATACTATATAATTATAATTATGTAATGTTAGTAGGGTTACCACCAAATAATTATTACATGTGGCATAGTGGTAGCGCACTTGGCTACCGTGCATGAGGTCGCGGGTTCCATTCCCGCGGGGAACCAACATGAAATATTTATTAACATGTGATTTTCATATGCTTGTCTATTTTACAAGGCATCAGGTTCCCGGCGTCCTGGTCGTCCACTGTCGACAATCCGTCGGCAGCTTGCGTCAGAGCTGCGGGACGCGGACTTGACTTGGGAGGATGCACGAGAGCTGGCGGCCGATCGCTTGGTCTGGAGGCAGTTTGTGGATTCCATATGCTCCACATAGAGAGCGGGTCCGGTCTGATGATGATGAACCCGTTTTTGCACTTGGAAGATGTTAGTTGCAAGCCGTCGGCATATATTGTGGATTATTTATTGAAAAGACATGAAATATATTAATAATATTTTGGTCTATACAACAACAGTTTAACCGCTAGGAATAACCAAACACAATAATAAAAATACAATTAAAAAAACAATCGATTTTTATCAAGATTTATTTATTACTACTTTCCACACTTAAATGTGAAGCATATCGCCATTTTATTGAATATTTTGCAATGAATACAAATACTTGTAGGTGAAAATTACTGTTGTAATACCCATGCTGGCCACTTAATCAGATATTATGACAGGTCTCAACAGAGACAGAGAACGCTCTAGAAATCGAATGTGGAGAGAAGAAGAAATGAAGAGACATCTCTCAGACGATGTCAAATTAAGTATATCAAGTTTATTTATTCGAACCTTACTTACAAAATAAATTAGATCGCCATGAAAATGCTTTAACAATATTCTCAATAGATGTAACTATAGAGAAAATTTAAATTAAAAATATTCAAAATCGCGATCGAAAAAACAACTCGCAAGTGGATAGTTCTGTACATCCAAGATATATACAAGTTTCAAAAATTTCTGACCGCAATATGGTTGTCAGATGACAGGCGGAATGGGGAATGTTGTAATTACGTCAAGTGGCCAAATTAACCCAGCCAATGACAGGTTACATAAGCCCTATCATAAACGCCTAGATAACCCAAGTCGTGATAATAGCTTCTCTGTCTCTGTTGAGATCATCAATAATATCTACCAATTTCTCCTTATATTTAATATCCGATTTACAAACGGATTGCTGCTATGATTTTTTATTTATTTATTTTTTAGCATTAACAGAAAAATTTAAAAAAAACTTTGGCCCGTCGTGATTTTTTCTATCTTTCTCTTAATGTGTTATTGGATATTAGTGGTAGACCAACGAAATTGCTATTTTTCTGTTTATCTTACCACGTAATATGTATATTTTAGAAAATAAATATGTTTTGGTTGTGCAGGGCCTATGACGTACCATTTACTATTTTTACGAATCCGAATATAGTTATATCCATCAGGAACCATAAAAATTACATCTTACTTAAGTTAAAAACAACCGTGGGTAAGAGTAAAAGTACAAGTTACTTCAGAATGGGTTGTTTGACATCGGTTTTTACTCAAATTCTCTTGTTAACCGCGTTCCAAAACTAAACAATGAAAACTTCTATGGAATGACACAAATTTCATCGTTTTTTCTATGACACAAATGTCACATTGATAGGTTGTGTCTCGAGCGATCAGCTGTTAGATGGCCGCCATTTTTTAAACTTAACTTTTACTTATACCCTCCAAATATCTGCGGCTTATGTTTTTAAACCAGTGAGTTTACATTTTGACCACCGGCTAGGAGTAACTCACGATCAAACAACTCAATTTTAACTGTATTATTGCTAAAATTTTACTTTTACTTTAGATTTTTAACTTATACCACTGATCAAACAACTGGCCCTAAGATTTTACCAAATCTACCACCATAAAGCCCCTCTTTCTGCAATATGATTAATGACAGAAAAGAGATAAATGTTTATCTAAATGACCCGACGTTTACTCGGCCAAAACAAAATGCCGCCTTTATAACGCCTGCATCACACTTTCTGGTCTGATTCAAAATTCATATTACACATTCGACTCCAAATATGTAAATTTACCAGTTTTCGGGTACTCAAGCGTATGACTGATCGTCTTACCTTCATGTAATAAAATTATCAAGATACACTGCACTTGGTGTACCGATGCAGTGCCCTATATGCACCATCGGGTGCGGATAAGCGAAAGAATGGTAGTTGATATTCGGTAAATACAAAAATATTCGTATTCCCATTCGTTCCATCACTAGTTTTAGTATAAATAGGATTATTTGCCAGCAAAAATATTATAATCGTTAGTGATCAGAGCCTGTAGCTTTGTAGTGAAGTGTTCGGTTAATCTGTTGTAATTTACCCGTGCCTTTTAAGACAGAAGGCAGAGAAAGAAGCTACCACTGCCAAATAAAAGTGTTGACAGAAAGAAGAAAACAAAATATTGTTTCAAAATCTTTCTACGATGTCGCTAAGGGTATTTTTTTAAATATTTAATAAATTGCATTTTGAGTGTGTTATGGCTGAGACTCTAGACTAACATTTCGCAATAGGTTCCGGGTTCGATTCCCGGTGAAAACACAAAATTTAAAAAAAACCCCTAACCAATTACTATTTGGGTTGGCCCTGACTATCTACTGGTTGGGTTGGCCCTGACTATCTACTAGTTAGGTTTGCCCTGACTATCTACTAGTTGGGTTGGCCCTGACTATCTGCTAGTTGGGTTGGCCCTGACTATCTACTAGTTGGGTTGGCCCTGACTATCTACTAGTTGGTTGGGCCTGACTATCTACTAGTTGGGTTAGCCCTGACTATCTGCTTGTTGGGTTGGCCCTGACTATCTACTAGTTGGGTTGGCCCTGACTATCTTCTTGGCCTGATCCATTCCTCCATTTGTGTACGACCCACCTCCATTATCCACTTGTTGATGGCTAGTTTGTACGCTAAGTGCTCTGATGGACAATGGAAGTAGATTGTACTCTTTACTCGAGTAATAGATAAGGCTTCTTTGTCCAAAAGAAGAGTGAATTTTTGAAGGCCCTTGAAGTTTCATAGTTTTAGACAAATTACCGGATTATACCCATGCTGGGCTGATATCAGATATTATTTATATCCCAACAGAGACAGAGAAACTCTGGAAACGAATGTGGGTTATCTAGGCGTTTTACAGGGCTTATGAACTGTCATTGGCTGGGTTAAGTGGCCACTTGAGTTTCCAGAGTTTCTCTGTCTCTGTTGGGATATCAGCCCAGCATGGATATAATCCAGTAATTTGTCTACAAGTATTTGTTCACATCCAAAATGTTGTTAATATTATGTAAGTCATTAGAAGTACAAATAAATATCTTGTTAGAAGAGAAATAGTAGAGAACAATTAGTGGAATACAAGAACCGGTTTTAGACCTGTTATTATATATTCTTTTTTAAAAATGTTGTTAAAACTGGTAGATGTATTGCTGGCTGTATTCGGTATTAAATATGTATCCGATGGAGGAGTTGGTTATACATTGTTGTACAAGGCAGCTGGGAAGAACAAAATTGGAGCAATGGATCTCCTGATAGAGAGAGGAGCTGATATCAACCAACAGAACAATGATGGTCAGTTTAGTACCTGGTAACGCCACGCACTTATATAGTGGTCTCCACACGGGTGGTTTGTAATTACTAATAAATAATGATCGGGGTAGAAACTAACATCCCTACCACTGTTAATTTGGGCCGACTCTGGTTGGTTTGGGTGATGGAAACAATGACAATTATAATACATAAGCCGAGACGGTGGTAGGGGTACAATGAAAGCATTTGTTCGCGTACATAATCGTAAATTCATCCGTATTTTTATCACAATAACAATCTTAAAATCGCGGTTTAGCTTGTTGAAAAAATCGGTAGAGTTGGCTGGACTGAAAAAAGACTCAATAGTCTTTAAAGCAGTCTAGGGAAAGGGTGGGGCTTTCATTGTACTTATATAGTTTAATTAATTTACACACACACTTTATTATATTTAATTCCCCCGCACCTCCCGCTACCTCGCCCGCCTTCCTCATTACGCGCCAGTAGCGATTTGTTCCTCACCGCATACCGCCGCGCAAACTACCCCTATCGGCAATGAGGAAATCCACTGCAACCCGGAATTGAATTTTAAAAATGCTTTCGTGTAGACGCGAATATTTAAAAATTTTCAAGTCGGATTAAATATCTCAATAATTTACCCAAAAATAAATAAAAAATGTGGAAAATAGCATTAATTTAAAAATCTTAAACAATGACGTCACTCCTTGTATCTAAGTGTAGTGTTTTTCGTTTCCGTTTTTAAAGATGGCCGCCATTCACTCTCCCTAGAACAGCTGTTGACAGTTTAAGTGACAGTTGGCTGGAGAAATCGTTTGCATAGATTTTTGACAGATTTGTTATTGGCTGGAGAAATATGCCGTTAGCCGCCCGTTTTATGACGTCACTCCTGCAAAAATGACGCACTAGGTATTGGGCGCGGTATTTGAAATGTGCTACTTTAAAAAATCGTATCTTCATCATCAACTTATAAAAAAAAAAATGTTTTTTTTTTGCTTAGTTAAATAGTACGTTTATAGAAAAAAATACTTTAGATTCCCTCATTTGTCTTAAAAAACAATTATTGATCATCAACCAAAAGTGCATCAGTGTTCCTGTTGTTGTACGCCCGCTGGAAGAAGAGCAGCCACCTAGCAAAGGTAGGACATTTCACTATCTGGACGCGAATCCTCGAACCTCACCTGGTACCTAAGCCAACCTCAAATCCTCCAGTACCTGTTTTTAGTAATTTTTAGTAAGATAATAGTTATTTTGATTTTTTATTTCGAATTGCCGCGAAAACGCTAGTCCTCGTTGGCCGCGCCCCTTTTACGTCACTATTCATGTAGCCCTTGACGTTTACTATGAAACTAAAAATGTGAAACATAGAAGCGAGACCGAATTATGACGTCACTGAGGCCACGACAAATAGTGTTGCGTTTTCGTGATCGGGTATTTTGTTGCGAAAATTATGAATTGAAATTGTTTTACAACTTGCTGTTACACATTTTACAATTTCAAATGACGCGTTTATTTTTAATTCCAAGATGGCGGACGCAACTTTTTAATAATGTGAACAGGGGTATCATTAGGGGCTCTGATTTCGAATTTTATTTTGACATCCACATAAAACCAGTAGGTATAAGAGGGAGAAGGTCTCCTGACAAGCTAGCCTCCGGCAGGAAAACTCCCCAATATAATGTCGATTTCTCATCGGTCTGTGGCTCTGTGAGTCTCTGGAGCGTGCCCGTATCATTTCCAAGGTTATTGGGGCTTCTGGTTTCGGATTTTTTGTTCATTTTTAAATCCAAGATGAACGATGCATTGTTTTACAGCATGCTCATTGAATTAATATTTATGTTTTATATTTCTAAAACAATTTATTTTTGTAATTCGTGATATTTTCATATTGTAATATTTACAGGTAATACAGCTATGTATATGGCTGCGTTGAGTGGAAGTACGTGGATTGTAAAAATATTGCTCGACAAAGGAGCTGATATGCACAAGGTCAACCATTGGAGTGAGTTGATATCCTTTCATCAAATACCAGGATTAAAAAGGTAGAAGTAGAGTTTACATGAGTAGAACAATAGGGACATGGACTGAACTGGCATTTGTGCACGTTTTGTTCCGTAAAAGGAAGTATCTAGAACTAATAGATTGCTTAGTGGGGTAGTCCCCGGGGGGACTGGTGTGCGCTTGCTGGGGCGGCGTATCTTCGTGTCATTACTTTTTCTAAATAATTTACTCTGCAAGGCAGATCTAAATGTATTATATCAATGCCTGGAGGGATCTAGTGAAGGCCTCATGCTCCACATAGGAGCGAACGTGGAAGGAGACGTTAGTAAGCGCACCTCATGGTGCATATGCCACATTTTCATCACACGAAGATAGGATGATCAGTGTTACGCTTCATTAATATTTCTTAATAAACAGATCAAGGTCCGGTGCTGGTGGCTGCCAGCAGGGGACACTTGGAAACAACAACGTTTCTCATAGAAAGGGGAGCACATTATCGTACTAGGTCTTAATTTCTTTCGAAACATCACTTTACTCTCACAGTTGCGCACTTCTGGGTGGGAGACATTCCAAGCCACAGGCCCGCAACCGCAAAGCGCGCGCTCTCCAAATTTTGTTCGCTGATTACGGATCGGTACGTAACCCCTCCTATAGCTTAGATGTAGCTGATCAAAGTGTGAGACTTCTCTCAGCTAGTTCATCTGGAATGCCAAAGCTCTTTTAAATAGTCTGGAGCGGCATCATGCATGGCTTTGTACATTTAGCCCAACAGAGTTTGTTATTCTACCCTTATGGAAAAGCGCAGCCAGTGCAGTTTCTTTAGCAAGTGGAGTGATGTGGTCGAACTTCCCTCTATATACTACTACAACTACTACACTACTATACTCATCCGCATTCAGTGGTGCATAAGGCACTGCATTCGTACGCCAAGTGTAGTGAATCTTAATCACTGTCTCTAGGGCATTTTTTGATTATCGTTAATGTCCCACTGAATCGCAGTTAAGATGGAATTGCCTCTGATTATCAAAAATATATTGTAAATCCCATTTAAACCCCCGCTAAAGTTGCTCAGAGGTTTGGTGCCCTTTTAAATCACATTTATGGCGTCGTGTATTGGCCCAAGGGCTGGAGTCTTTAGACGGTTAAATTTGATAATGTTTTGAGTAAATTTTTATGGGAACCCCCCTTCTGGGGAATACTTTTTAGAAGTTGACTGGTGTATGAACAACTCAACAGAGACATGAAGTTTGGAAGGAATATGTATATCTAGCGATTACATGGGCTTATGACTATGACCTGTCATCGCCTGGGTTAAGTGGCCACTTGATGTAATTACATACACTTTGAGTAGCGGCGCCGCATTCAATACAGTATGAAAGCTGGTCTGGATGAATCGGATATTTACTCGGTTAAAAACAAAATGCCGCCTTTATAACTCCTGCCATCACACCTGTTCTTCTCTGTGCTGCGATTCGTGGCACCTAACTAGGGACCAATGACAGCAGATTACTAAGTTTTGAGAATAGGTGTCTTAGAAAATTTTTTAGGTGTGCGGTGGTTTGTGACATGTGTAGGAACACAGAGGTGAGGCAACGGATACAGCAACCCTTGGTATCTACTGTCATCCGGCGACGGCGTTTCGGCTGGCTTAGCCAATATATAACGTATGCCTCCCGAGAGCCTTAACCATGCTTGCCTATTTTACAAGGAAATCAAGTTCTCGGCGTCCCGGTCGTCCACTGTTGACAATTCTTCGTCAGTTTGCGTCAGAGCTGCGGGAGTGGACTGACTTGGGAGGATGCGCGGGAGATGGCGGCCGATCGCTTGGCATGGAGCATTTTGTGGATTCATATGCTCCACATAGGGAGCGGAATATGGTATAATGAAATGAAAATGATTTCGCCTGGCAGATAT
Organism: Micrasema minimum; assembly: GCA_022494985.1. NCBI lineage: Eukaryota > Metazoa > Arthropoda > Insecta > Trichoptera > Brachycentridae > Micrasema > Micrasema minimum. The sequence goes on along the minus strand of JAGVSP010000264.1, from coordinate 1,420 downwards.
CTGCCAATTATCAGAACTTGTATATATACATTTATACAGTGTCATCCATTGAGAAAATTGCTAAGCATTTTGTAAGAAACCTTTATGATGGCAAGTGAGATTCTTACCGAATTATATCACCTACCAGGAAACGCCTGAAGATGACTATTCAATTTATGCTTACAACTTTTACCAGCTAATTTTTAGAAACAACATTTTGAGACAAAAAATGGATTTCACCCATTAGGTAAAAAATGAGTGAAATTCAGTTTCTGTCTACTAGTATTTGGACACACTCAAAATATTGTATGAATGTTTTTGTCATAAAACATCTGGTTTGGCCATCATTGATACTCTCTGGGTAAAGGTAGTTTCGAATTCCTCCCAAAAATGTATTGCCTACCTTCACCCTTTCCATTCAGTTTTTGTCACTGTTTTCCAACTAAAATTCAGCTCTCGAATATTCGCTCAGCGCAGCAACATTGACCTCGCAACATCCGTCCTTCTCGTGAACCTGATCTTCCTTCGTTCTATCCATCAAAATACCCTCGTGATACTCGCCATCCATCATTCAAGCTTCCCAGATTCCAACTCCCGAAAACCCCTCGACCAAAAGTGAGTGAAGTGTGCTGTGCCTCTCGTTTGTGTCCCGCCGCGCCAGTTCGACGTGGTGTATCCGGGTATTCCAGGATTACTTCGCCCTTCCTGGTGGTCCTTCAGCTTCATATCCCGCCCTTGTTGAGTCCAGCTCTGGGAAGTCCTCTTCCGTTTTCCGATCCTCGTTCGGACGAAGTTACCAGAGAGTCTCATCGTGGCGGAATCAACATCTATGTGAACGTCTTTTCTCTGTAGGTAGAACTCCTTTTTACTGGACAGCTATGATGGGAGAAATAGAAACACTGAAATTATTACTCTCATTTAATGGATCTGACATGAACATAGCAGATAACACTGGTAAGATTAACTTCGTACATAATGTATTTTGTTCTGATACAAATCCTAATGTATGGAAGCGAAGCTTGAAGTTAGTTATGGATGCATGGAGTTAATAATGTATGGAAGAGAAGCATGGAGTTAGTTAAGCCATGCTTCGCTCAAAAGTACGGTCTAGTCATAGAAGAAAACCGAGTGCTAGAAATACCACATTGTAAATCAAGACTTGCTCCCAGCTCCGTGACCATCTGCATATTTTATTGCACCCAGTATAATTAATTCTTTTTTAACTGACAAAAAATGGTATAGTCAATTTTTCTAATTTTATAAAACAACCCCCCCCCCCCCCCCCCCCCCCCCACAAAGCTGGATAAATAGCTGTAAAGGGTAGTAATTCTTACTATAAAGACCATAACATAACACAAAACCATAATCTCCGTTATTTTAATATCTAATTATAACTATTTCCTTCTTCTTCTTTTATAAATATACAATTTAATTTTTTATT